>JAJIYU010007163.1:0-19536 GCA_030144865.1 Tinospora cordifolia | reverse complement strand
TTTTGGAAATATGAAGTTCTTATTGGTGTACATATGTTAAATTGCTTCTGCTTCCTTATGATTACTCTGATAGTGTGTGATGTAGTGTAGTATGTCGAGGCTTAACAGTGTCTTCGCAAGCTCGGCTTGCGAGCGGGTTTGTTGGGGCACTGTGCCGGTCGGTTCGCCCTTCATCCTAGGGAAGGGGTCCCGACAGCATAAATAATCATTCAAACATATCAAACAATTTCAATTAATTTCATAATAAAATTCTAATAACTTATAACTATTCAAACAAATATTTTAAATTTTTAAATTCATACAATACGTAAGAGCAAGAAAATCACGTGCACCTGATTCCACAGATCTTCAAGGCCACCTTACTTTTCTTCGAGATACTCGATACTCTAAAATTGTAAAATCTGAAATTTAACAATCAATAAAATTTTCTAAGTTCCTAATTCATATTCAATCTTATCTAAAATATTCTTAAGCTTAATTAATTTTTAAAATAATTATGAAGTCTAAATATTAATTTCAACTAATTCAAGGTTATTCCAAAATTCTAGAATTTTCTATAATTAAATTAAAATAATTTCTTCGAGTCTCTAAATTTTCCTATCTAAGATTAAAAACTTTAATAATTAATTCTCAAGCTTCTACGATTCATTCACTTCTAAATAAATTATTTAGTTTTGAACAAATAATTTAAAATACTAAGACTTGAATTTGGGTTCTAAAAATAATTTATTTATGTTCAATAAATCTCATTTCACTTAAAATGAGATTTTTATATCTAAAATTCGAACTAAGCTCTCAATTACTAATTTATCACATAAAAATCTCGAAGTTAACTCCCTTAAAATAAATTATTCATCTTCAGATATTAAATCTAAATTATAGATATCTTAAACTCTTAGTTTCAAAATAAAATTATTTTAACTTAAGACTTTTTCTTAAATGAATCAATTAATTTCTATTTGAATAAAAAAATTCTAATATTTATTGTTCACATCTAACTTCTAAATAAAATTTAATTTCTAACATTCGAAACTTCAAATTTCCTAAACTTTGATATTTGTATTCTAAGCATCTACCAGAATTTATAAGAATTGAAATTAATATTTCTACTAAATATTCAAAAAAGTTTTAAATTTTTAATTTGATTTTATTTTCACACATGTAATCAACTAAAAATAAATTTCATACTAAAATTTAAAAATTCAAAATATATCTCTCTTCGTCATCTTCGCACAAGCGACACCAACGACGAACCCACATCGCACATCCACTGTTTCAACTCATCATCTTCATCAAAACGTATCAACTGCTACGCCAAAATCAAATCTGAATTGATACCATGCACTATTCATCTCCTTCTTCACATATTCATCTTCATCTTCTTCTAGTTCTTCCAACCCACAACTGTCTGTTCTCCGTGTTCGAATCACACAAAATTTTTTCTTCTTTAAATCATACAGAGCAACTTCAACACGCCCAAATTTTCAGATCATGCACAAATACGCACATCTAGGCCATCAACAACAGAAATCCCAAATCAAACTATACACAACACAAATCACATTCATCATCTTCTTTTCTCCAATCACGACAGCCGTGTTTCATCTCCATCTTCAAACCCTAGATCACAAAATACACATTAAAAAAACCCTGTTCATTGTTCTTCATCTTCAAAACCAGCAAAATCATGAACAACAACAACGAACGACCAATAGCTCCTAAATTTCAGATCTGAAATTTTTCATATCTGAATCACGCCCAAACCGTGAATATCAATACCCAAATTGCAAAATCTAAAAATGCCCTAATCATCTTTGCCCTAGAACGTTCTTCTTCTTCCTTGTTCTTGTCATTTCACCCAAATCAAATTCTCCCAAATTTCATTCTTGCTGCTTGTGATTCACGGCCAACAAACTCATTTCCCAGATTTGGGTTTTCTTCTTCTTCTTCATGAAACCAACTCAAAGCCCTAAATCAATTAAACAAATCCAAATTCTTCATCCGGATCTTTCTTCTTCGTTCATGATTGTTCTAATGTCCAGAATTTTCTATTATGATTTTTTTCAATCGGTTGAGCATCGATTTTCCAGAAATCCCCCCCTTTTTTTCAAAAACAAAGCATGTACTTTATTTTGTTATATATACTTTTCAATTAAATAACATGACTTTCATTCCTTAAATAAATCTTGAAAATTTATTTTTCAACCACTCAATATTCGATCACTCAATGCTAAATTTCATTTATTTAACTAATATGTAATTTTATATATTTTTATTTTAAATTTATTTTCATTATTTATATGTTGCAAACCTCACATCCTTCATTTTGACTTTTATATTTTCAACCATAGGTTATACATAGTTTAATCCATCAATATTTAATTTTAATTTCATTTATTTCTTTTTTACGAATCTCGTAATTTTTCTAAAACCTTATTAATTCAAAATTTTTTTTTCTACTCGTATTGCAAAGACTATTATTTATTTCTAATTGTCTATAACTTATTTTTTTATTTTTTTATTTTAAATTCTTATTTTTTAAAAAATAATAATTTATTTTATAACCACTCGTGACATAACGCGTTTGCAAAATTTCGGGGTGTTACATTTTTCTTCTTTGTTCTTAAAGCTTTATTGCCATTTAAATGATATTAATTTCTTCATTATGTATGTTTCTTTTTCTATTATTATTTATTACTTTCTTCTTGTAGGATAAGATGAGATAAGAATAATTTTAATCCTATTCCTATATTTTGATTCATAAGGATGAAATTAAAAACAAAGTTGCTCCCATCGACATATTCTGCAAGTATAAAATAAAGCAACCTAACAAAAAAAAAATGATGGAATTGCTTTTAGTTGATGATTTTTTTACTTTTCTTCTATTTTAAAGAGAAACAACTAAGTTCTGTTGCATTGTTCAAAAACCCTTATTTAGTTGCAAAACCAAGATTTCTTTTAAATTTTTTGAATTTTAATTTAATTAAAAAATATTAATTTTCTTTTGTGTTAATCTTAAATACATGAATAAATTTATTTTTATCTTATTTTATATTATAGTATCAAATTTTATCTAATCCCATAAAAATAATTTTATTTGTTAATTAAACAAGTCCTTAAGAGTTTAAAGGTGATCATGCAAAAAGTTATATATGTTGCATTCATAAAGGCCGTATGTCTTTTTTTTCCAAAATTTTTTTTAAATTGGATTGTATCCAACAAGATCAAACAATTTGGTTGAATTTGATTCAATTTAAAAAGTGATTTTAAGTTTTAGAGTTTCACTTTGAATTTTTAAAAACTCAAATCGATGGAAGTTAGGTTTTGGTATGAGTTAGCCTTTTTTGGTGGAAACCTAGGTCCCAAACTAGACCTATGCGTCGCCATCATTACCACAATGAACCAAGACCCAGAATCCAATGTCTAGACTCCTTGCCAACCTCAAGGTTGCCCTGACTGAGACCATAATCCAACAAGTAATTTTCACATCTTATTAAGTTACAGTTAAATCTTTACCAACCCAAAACTAAACTGAAGCAAAAAATATTAATTTATTCAACAATTAAAACAATACAAGTGTTGTTAGAAGTACAATAACAGGTTGAGTACATTAGAATTATAAACATAGTAGCTCAATATACAAAACGATCTATTATATACAATGAAAGTGCAACGAACAGATAAAATATAGCAGAAGCTTAAGTAAGGCTAATTATCTACAACACCTTTCTCCTTGTCTAAATATGACGTTCTTGGAAAATAGAGTAAATAGTGAGCCTAATACAACATGACTCAATAAGTAATAGCCTACATTAAAAATATATGCCCAAAATATGTATCCATGCATATGTCAAAATATCAATTACCAGTTTAGCAGTTATAATAATACGATATCGCAAGCAATAAAAAATTATTCAAATATCTCATAAATCATATATAAAATCCAAGGACCGTGTATGTCGTAATCGCAACCAACCATACTCAATGCATCCAAGACATCCTAAAGATATCAAATAGAAGCTAACAGATCCAGTGTAGCCTCCAAAATCTAGAGCTCAATAATTCTGCTTAATAGATGCAGGACATCCGGAAAGCTTAAGACACAAGCCAACAAACTCAATACAGCCTTGAAACTCTAGAACTTAATATCCTCTCACAAATCTAGGTAAAGCTTCACAAACTTGGAGAATTTCTACACGTGCAACGCTATAATTCCCAATAAAAATAGTTTTGAAATCAACATTCCATGAAATTAAACATATTATAATCTAATTTAATATAATTTTAATATAGAACATAAGAAGAAAATGCAACAAACTACTCTTAGCGGTTAAAGTTTAGAATTCTTATAAATTCAACGATTTTCCTATGAAATATTATTAAAATCTCAGTATTTTGATCTTTTTTTAGTTTTTAATGATAGATACCACTTTTTCCTAATCATGTCGCCCTTTATTTAAGTTTTCTCAGTATTCTTAATGACCAAAAAGGCCCAAAATCACATAACACTATACAATATAATCGTTATTTACATAAATCACCTTATTTTCATAGGTCAAAATTACCATATTCCTCAGTATTTTGGGTGATTTGAGGACTTTTATTTGATATATAGAGTTAAAAGCATGAGTAATTATGAATTTTGACATAAAATCTCACTTTTCTTTCTTAACCCAAAAGTATAAAACTATGGTTTGGTCATAGTTTTGGGGCATGTTTTCAACAACCTTTTCTCATAATTTTGGCTCATTCTTCCTATAAATCGTAGGTCTATATGTTATTGATGAGTTTTCAATCAAAAACCCCCATAGAAAGCTATTATAGAATCATTAAAATTGAACTCCACAATTGTTGGTGAAATAATTTCTGATTTTATACTTAATTGCCTCAACAACGATATTACTTTGCAATGTTCATTTTCTTTCCTGGAATATTCATTCTTCAAGCTTCCCATGGTTGTCTCCTCTCTTCACTCCCTATTTTCATTCTCCGCAAGACACACACCAAACCTACTTGTCATGTTTTCCTAAGAGTAACCCAAAGTTGGTTAAAAATTAGATTTTGGAACAAGGTATGGGGACCTTATTTATAGACAACTTTGGCATGATTTTTGGGTGACACATGGCATATACTCTAGCACATGGCAGACATGTGGTGAAAGGTGGCAATGAGGATTGCCACCTCATGCTCTTGGTTAGCCACAAAGTGCAAGTGAACTTCTAAAACTATGTCCAAAGATATCATCTTGCAATGTTCTTCTACTACTGCTATTGGCACTAGTTTGGATTTTGCATAGGTTTTTATTGACAAGTGGCACTCCATTGGACACGTGTGGATAAGTGGCAACACATACTACCACATCATACTAACACCTAGCAAGGAGGGGACACGTGTGCATCTTGGTAGCTTTCCAAAAATTACATCTAACCACTCCAGTGGCCATACTTAGACAAAATTGAAGGGTAGTTTGGCATCCAAGTGTTGCTTAACTAAGGAACCCTTGGTGCACCGGATCAACAACTTTACATTTCATATATTATTTGAATTTTCTTTTGCTTCATGTATAATTCTTCTTTTGTCTCTCATTTTTTCTAAAATTTTCAAATGTGCCTAAATTCAAATATTTATGCATTTTCCCAAAAATCAAGTATTTTATCCAAAATTAAATATTGTCCTCCCAAAAATCAAATAAAGTCTTAAAATTTACAATTTCTTCCTAAAATTAAATATTTATTCCAAAATATATATTTTGTTCCTAAAAAATTATATTTCCTTAATATTTCATACAATCTTTTCCTAAAATTATATTTCTCCAATTTTTTTTCAAATTTCAAATTTATTCAAAATTTCTCCAAAATTGTGTTCTCCAATATAAAACGGCAAGGTCGTTACACCCAAGCTAATTGAACCACTCACTGCATACATGTGATACCTATTCATCGCCATTGACCCTAAGCTCCAAAAATGACTAGCGAAGAACATTTATGAGAATGTTGGCAATTTTAGCATCAAGTGAAAGTGCAAAGCGGGATAGAATATACTTTTGATGTTAGAAACCAAACGGTGGCATTGAACATTAATCTACAAAATCCTAAAATGATTGATTGTTTATGGGGAGGTCTGTTTTCAGGTCCACAAATAGAGTTGACATTATTTATGATCATTAATATTGATGACGCTAACAAAAAGCTTATTTACCTAGAGATAAAAAATCGTTCTCATAACAATAAGCCCAAACACTCTCAATAGAGTTTGTGTCACACCTCAACCCCCGGGCCGGACATCATATCTGTCAATCTAAGCCCTGTCGTTGGGAGTCACGTGGCTCCAAGCTCGGCGCATGGTCCGCCGAGGCATCGGGCGTACGACAATCATCATCATCTTTTCACTAACCTCTATACACGAGGATTAAATCATTTCATAATTTCAAATAATCATTTCATTCATGTTTCACTAAGCAATTAATTTCAAATCAAATTCACCGGATGTTCAAAATCATATTCATACTAGAAATCAAGATAATAGTAGCGAAAGCACTTTTCGGATCAAATCTTTCTAAATTATTGAACACTGTTTAACATACAATATCTAAAAATCATCAGTTCATCAATCAAAAATAAAAACAGTGTTCAAGATAGTAAAACAGTTCTGTAGATACTTATACAGAAATATGATACATGTCTCTCTGGCCCAAATCCAAAATACACATCATAAAAATTTTTCAAAACAGAGAGACAGTTTAACAGAAAATATCATTCTCTCTCTCTATAAATCCTCCAGTCTCCGGTCTGCATCCTCATTGAGCACTGTGCCCATGAGTACCTATAAAATGATAATAGGAATGAGCTCAAAAGCCTAGTGGATCTCCCCGACACTCAATAGCATTAAACAAACAAGCATACGAAACATGCAAACAGTTTCAAATCATTAGGGGCGTTTCAAACACTTAGTCAGTTTATCCATTGCGTTCTAATATCAGGAATCTACCATATGATATTAGGAATTAACCGAAAGAGTGAACCACCCTCGGTATCCCAATTGTGGTCCTGAACACAATCAGGCACGACATCTTTATAAAACAGAAGTCTACCTCTGAGACCACGACCCAAGAAGATACTGAAACCAATGAAAAAATCTTCATGACTTTCCAAATTCAAAGGTCTCATACGGTCGCTCGCAGTTTGGCCTAGTTGGGGGATATCCACAATGACGTCCTAGGACATCCGGAGAGCCTCAACGCGATGTGCCAGTAATTGCCTGTCATCGCCCCGGTACATGCAATTCTTAATAAACCATTAATGTTCTTTAGTTATACAATCATGTTTTCAATCCATTCATCATGTGACATGCTTATTAACCATTCTAGTTCATGTAACTGAAGCAAACATAAATCATGCATACCTATGCTAGAAAGCATATAACCGGTTGTCAGGATATCAATCAATCATTCCATACAATCCATACATCCCTAACATGGTACTATGTACAGGAATTAAACATAAAATCATATTTCGCATCCTATATTTGCATAATACTAAAGAGGAAGGTGGAGATAAAACAACCCCACCTGAATCTAAAAAAGTACTGCTAGATGGCAAATCACCTCAACAACAGTCAATGTCGTCCCTTTGCATCATTAAATATAAATGGTGCATCAAAAATTTACTCTAAAGCTCATTCAAAATTATCTGAGAATTTTCATTTAAATTCTCAGTTCAAAACTAAGCAATTTTTAAGCTTTCCTAATTTCTCAACAACAGTATGCGAGACCACAATCTACGCGTCCCACATCAATAATTGAACACTTTTAGTATTGAGCCTAGTTTTAAACTAAGCTCAGATTGGGTTTTATTTGTGTATCAAAGAATTTTCACCTTTCAAAAAATTTGAAATTTCATTTCTCTGTAACTATACGCATAAATACAGTCCACGCATTTCAAACTAAATATTAAATACTTTTAATTTTGACTGCTACTTCAAAAGACGAATGGATCGAGTTTTATGGCCTATCAAAGGATTTATACCTTCGAATTCGCCAGATTCAATCAAAACTCGCAGATCCGTCAAAAATCACAAATGAACAGTCAAAATTCATAGAATCTAGTCTAGAATCACTTATTCTACAGCAAGCAAGCTAGATCTGAGCTTTTTGCACTTTAGATCGTTATTTACATAAAAAACCCAAAATTTGAAACCCTCGAATTCAAATTCTCAATTCAGACTACAAAATTCTGATCTTAATAGTTCAGAGCTTTAGAATCTTACCTTAGATGCTTAGGATTGCTCTAGACTCGATCTGGATCGTTTTGACTATCTCCGGGCAAAAATCGGATCTCCGATGACCTAAAAACGAAAGTCCCAAATTTAGAATGTTTTTTTTTTCGATTTTTGCTCTCTGGTTCTATGTTTCACGATTAAATAGGGGATGATGAATAGTAAGCGCATGAACAGTGCTCGTAGATGAACAGTACCATTATTCATAGAGGAAAATTTTGCCTAATTCCCCCTTTTTTTTTTGAAATTAGTTCAATAAACCCTCATAAGTATTTTTTTTGTTTTTCGATTTTTCGCTAACTTGAATCAACGTGATTTATTTTATTTCTTTACAAAACATTATAATAAAAATTTAAATCTTATCATTTTTATATTTATTTAATATTTTTAAAATTTTATTTTCACTATTTACGCGTTGAAAAATCTGAATATTAAAAATAACCAATGTGATTTATTTTATATATTTAATAAATATTATAATAAATATTTAAATCATGTTTTTGAACATTTTTATATTTATTTAATATTTTTAAAAATTCTTTTTCGACGTGTACACATTATAAAAATTTAGTTTATTACAGTTTGAAACATAAAAAATACTCGTGAGAGTGGGATTCCAAAAGGGGACGAGAAAACTCATGTAGTTGCATATAAAGGAAAACAATTTATGATAACTACAATATGGATCGACCCTTGAAAAAAGTTGTTTGAATCTATATCCAGAGTTGAGGCCTAAATGGTGGAAGGATTATAACAAAACAATAGCAATTGCTTTTGTTAAAGATAAGGTACTAGAAGAATCTTCTGAGCCTAATGAGAAATCGTTCTTCTTGGCACACAAAGGGGAGTCAAAGGCATTAAAGAAGAAAGTTACATATACACAACCTATTGTAGTACCAAAATCAACAAAAGAGGAACTTTTTTGGATTGTATGCTAGATTTGCAAGGCTCTACTTCCCACTTTATTTGATAGTGGATTGGAACAAAACTTGATTGTGAAATAACTTGTGAAAAAGTCACAACTAAAAACTTTACCACATCCTAAACCTTATCCTTTTGGGTGATTGAAGGACTTAGAGTTGTAGGTGATCGTTCAATTTACCTTCAAGTGCTATTAATGAAAAATTTCATGATTAGGTGACATGCAACATGGTACCATTAGATGTATACCAAATTATTTTTGACAATCTCCATTCATGGGAAAGAGATGCAACCTTTTATCTAAGGGATAACATACGAAGACTAGTAAAAGATGGAAAGAGATTTGAATCCTAGCATCAAACAAGAAAAAAAAAAGCTCGAATTGGTAACGACACAAAAAACCAAACAAATGGTTAATGCTAGCCGGAAATTTATTTTGCTAATAATATGACAAGTTCAAGATGAATTTTTTATCACAACAGATATTGATTTGGATAATTTTACCAAAAATAAATAAAGAAGAACGATGACAATTGTCACATACTTTTGAAATTGTCAAGCAAGATCCAAAGGGGTTACCACTCTAGAGGCAAGTTGAGCATGAGATACAGTTGATGCTGAAGCTCTCATACCTAACTTTGGTTTATATCAACAACTAATCGCAGAATTTGATAAGGTGAAAAGATAAGTATTAGAGCTTCTTGATAAAGGCTTGATTAGGCCTAATTGCTTCCTAGCTAGTTCATCTATTGTCCTTTTACCAAAGAAAAATAGAGATCAGAGGATGTATATTAATTACAAAGCCCTCAACAAAATCATAATTAAAAATAGCTACCACTTCTTTACATCGATGATTTATTTGATCAGTTAAAGCATGCAAAGTTTTTTAGTAAAATTAGCCTAAAATCTAGTTACCATCAACTATGCATGCAGAGGAAGATATTTTTTAAAAAAATTACTTTTAGAACAAAACAAAGACATTTTAGTGGTTAGTTATGCTTATTTGGAGTGACTAATGCCCCTATGCAATTGATAAACAAGGTGATGTATTAGATAAGTTTACTATTAATTTTCTAGATAATTTTTTGGTGTATAGTCCAGCCTACAAGGAACATTTATTACTCTTGAAAGCAATTTTATGGATCCTTCAATTAACCCAACCAAAATTGAATATAAAGAAAAGGAGTTCATTAGAAAATAAGTGAAGTGGTTGAAACATATAGTTGGAGATGGAGAGATTCACATTGATCTAAGTAAGGTTTCTTCGATAACAAATTGACCTCCACTAACTATATGTAGATATAGTAGCTTTATTGGGCCAAGATAGTACCCGTGGAAATTCATCAAAAATTATTCAAGCTTGGTTGCCCCACAAGTTTATATAAGGATAAACTTATCACCAGGGTCCAGAGGAGAAAGAAGCTCTAAAAGTTTTAAAGGAGAAAATTTGTCATGTACTAGTTCTAGCACTGTCAACCATGCAAATGCCTTTTGAAGTGGAAACTAAATCTTTGGGAAGTGCGATGGGAGCAATTTTACTTTAGGGAGGTAAACCAATTTGCTAGTATTCTGAGTTATCTTTTTAGAGCTATTCTTAATTATCCTACAAGTGATTCATTCTTATAATGAACCCCTAAAGTACCTTTTTGAACTTAGAGTAAGGCGCAATAAACTTGGCACTTTAAGTAGATGAGATGTCTTCAATAGTATCAACTAGTTAATAAGTATAAGAAACGAACAATGAACAAGTTAGTTGACTTTCTTTTTAGGCCACCTTCCAAATTGGTAGCAGTGTTAACGCAGGTAGAACCCTCTAAGGTTGAGATATACAAAGACATCTATCTAGAGGATGAAGACTTAAGGAGATTTTATACTCATGTTGTTGATTATAATGGGTGCTATATTGAAGATGGTAAGTTATTTAAAAAGGATAAGTTATGAATTCTGAAAGAACATAGATTGCCCATGTTTAAGAAGCTCACACATCGCTGCTAACAAGACATTTTTTTTTGTTATAAAAGACTTTGAAAACTTTGCAGCGATATGTATATTGGTCTAGGATAATTATCAAAGTGGACAAGTTCATTAACGAGTTTACAATAGGTTGCACATGCAAGCCAAACAACAGAAAGTTGGGACTTTATACTCCATTGCTAGTTCTAGAGAAGCCTTGGGATAATATACTTATAGATTTCTTTGGAGGTTCATCAACTGCTAAGAAAAGTCATGACTATATCTTTGTGGTAGTAGACCACTTAAGCAAAATGATAATCATTCTTTCATGCAAGAAGATGATCATAGCTGAAGGAGTAGCAAATTTATTTTTTGGAAATGATTTCATCCATTTTGGGTTACCAAAGAGTATCAATAGTGACTAGGATAATAAATTTCAACGCAAATTTTAAAAGTTATTTTGGCGTATGACAGATAGTTAAAAAGGTCAATGACCTTTGACCCACAAATAGATGGACAAATAGAAGTAGTGAACAAAACTATTGTTCAACTATTTCGTAGTTTTAATTAGTAGAGACCTCAAAGTTGGGATGAACATCTTCCTTCTATACAATATTGTCATTATAGAGTAGTTCACAACTTCATAAAGAAGTCTCATTTTGAGGTTTATTATAGTTTTCTCCCATAGTCACCATTTGATTTTTGTATTTTCTACTAATTTATCTAACCATGGTGATAAGTTAGAAGCAACCAAATTCATTCAACAAATGCAATAAATACATCATTCAAGATAGTTTAGAGAAGGCACAATACAAGTTTAAACAATGTCATGACAAGCATTACACCTAGGACACCTTCTAAGCTGGTGATTTGGTATGACTTAGCCTCGAAAATGCTTGACTACAAGAGCCTAATCATAAGTTGAAGCCATTAAATATGGTCCATTCAGAATTTTGGAGCAATATGAGATGAATGCATTCAAATTAGATGTTGATATTTTGCAAGTGTACAGTATCAATTTGTAATCAATCTCAATGAGAACCAAGTATCGTTCGAGAGAAACATAAATCCTATTTATAAAACCTAGTTATACCACCCTAATTTTATTTAAGCTACTAATCAAGTGAAATTAAATTAAATACTCACATTATCTATTGCTGAAGTTATTAAATACCTCAATAAACTTTGCACCTAGGTATGTTGATTTCCTATGTATCCCCAATTAATTGTAACTAATCACTCAACTTCTCAAATTTCAGTTCTATGTTCATAAATCATGGAAATATGTATTTAGAACATTTTTCCAAGTGCGCCCAAAATTTTTTATTCAAATTTTTATCAATTCCTCCTTCCAAGTGTAAATTAATGAAAACCCAAATTTTATATATTCAACAACCGCATTCAATTCTTGAGTAATTACAAGTTTTCCAACTTTTGTAATTTCCCAAGTTCATAAATTCCATTGTCCAACCCAAAAATCCCTCTTTCGAGTGTAGAAACTAAATTTTGAAATTGAATTTGAATAACAAAATTATATTAATTAAATAGTTTAAAGTAGTACATCCACACCCCTAGAATTTCAATTTAGCTATTCATGTTTTCTAAACATAAGATATACACATTAAAATCGCAAACCAATGTAAATATATCAGAATTTTCCTCTAGTTTGGTCTTCACTTTGAAATCTTCTCAAGTCTTCTTATGTTGTGTAGATTGAACCTTTTTTTGTAGCCCTCTTCAATATTTTCTATCTTGTTCCCTTCATTATCCCATTTATTCTTTTGAAATCCATTTTTATATCTTGCAATGACCAACCCTAGTTTCTCATCTTAGTTAGATGAAAAAAATTTGGAATTAGTGTAAATTGTAGGACTATTGCCACCATGCACCACAGTAGTCCCATCATTGCAACTTTTTTCTTCTAGTGACCTTGGTAGTGACTTCTACTACTTCGGTCATGGGTCAATTTGTGCATTTCCCATCTTTTTCTTTTGATTTTTCCTTCGTTTTTATCCTTTCGCACATTTTTATCTTCCTTTCGTTTCTCAAAGCTTGAATGATCTATCAAAATACTATTTCACAAGAATCAATTCGAACAATATTACAAGAAATAAAGAATTTTTACATAATTTACTACTAAAATTGTACTCTTAATCCATACTTAATTTAAAACTATTCAAAACCAGTTATTATTTTCTACTTTGCTCAAAACCATTGTTTTATTATCCTACTTGTACGTGATTCTTCCTAAAATGCATTAAAATTCCTATTCTAATAGACATTTTATTTGAATTTTAAAAGCTTGCTAAAGTGAATAACATGAATCTTGTCAAAATGTTTTGCATATAATATTTGACATAAATTTCAAAAAGGCCTTCCTTTTGATTTGTGTTATAAGATAATTACAATGAAAGAAACTTCATTCTTTATTCATACTATGTCAAAAGAGAAATTATTCTAGAGAAAATTCTTATAATATTTGAAAGATATTCAATTTATTCTAAATTTGAAAGATTTTCTTAATGTGCTTTTAAAATACAAGAATTTGAATTTTAAAACTCTCTTATTTTTTAAAAATTGTACTTGATAGGACTTAATTTGTATTTCAAAAACTTTATCTTAATGAGACAAATATCTCTTCTTAGATATGTAAGGAGATAACTCAAAAATATTCTTTATGAAAACTATGAAAATCTTATAATAGATGTGCCTAAAGTTGGGAGAATTTACGTGGCAAGGACATAAGCCAAACAAGCATTAAGACGTGCCAACAAAGTACTCAACTTTTTGTAGGAGTAGACTTTTCTAGGTTGACTACTGCACCTATTAGGTGACACAATAGAGTGCAAGAATAGAAAAACTAATCTCGAAAGATGTTGTGCATGTTTTGAGTCTCTAAAATCTTTTATTTCTTTCAAAGGTGTTGAGTTGCATATCTAATACGAGGGAATCATATTTTTTATATAAATAAGAAATTTATTTAAAATTCAGAATCTTGTGAACATTATGCACCTTATATTTTTCAAAAACAACATTCATAGTATTTTAGAAAGATGATTTCAAGAATTCTTTCCTTTTAATAATTTTTTTTTTGAAAAAAAGGAGAATCACATGCCAACATAGTGAACAAGATTCTTCTAAAAAGAGATCTTTTTTTTCTGAAAAACTTCTTTTAGTCAGTTATATTAAAAGGAAAGTGTACATACAAAAAGTTTTCTTAAAATAAGATTCTCTGTTGCTTTATTAACTATAGACCTATTCTAATGAGATTATGAGAAAAATTGCAAGTGTGACGTGGACAAGTGTTATGCCTCATATGAATAAAAAATGCCAACATGGTTGCCATATCATATGAGCATACTTATATGATGTGGCGGTTCCAACAAATACTATTTACTAAAAACTTTGTTTAATTATCGACGAAGTAGGATCATGGTTTCTTTTGCACTTTATTTTATATTATTCAATACCCTTTTTGAGGGAAAAAACTTTGTTAGTAATTCTTGCTGAAGTCTTTCTCTTTCTTACTTTACATAATTAATTCTATTTTGTCCAACCTATTAAGATGATCCATAAATTGTTTCTTTTATTTAATATTTATAAAATAATGTCGAATTATTAGGTAAGAGCTTAGCTCAAAGTAATATTTAGTAATACTAACAATTTCATTGTTGTCCTTTTAGAATGTTTTGAATGCGTTGGCATAGCAAGCACCTTCTCACTCATGAGGAACTTTCTTCCTTAACTAAGTGGGAGTTTAGACCATCTTTGGTAGGTTCATGTATTTTACTATTTAATTTCATATTCTTCTTGTTAATGTGCATGCCCTTTACCTCCACTAAGTCTCCATTCCTTGTCCAATGCCAAGGGGGGAACAAAAGAGAAAACGGGAGGATGAAAAAAGAAGAACAAATCATAATATTAACATGTATTGGAAGGATTTTATATATATTAAAGTAAGATTAAAGGTAAGAATATCTACCCAAGCCAAAAGCATGTTAAGGGTAACCTATACTATTCCAAAGCCACTTAGCTTAATTTAGACCTAAGTAACATGATTAGCTCAATAACAATGTTTAAGTTCGTCCAACCAATTATTAAGTTAAGTTAGGATGACCTCATTTATAAAATCATTAGGACAATCCATCCATGACAAGAACCCTACTCACCAAATAAAAAAAAAAATTGGACAAACACTGGGCTAGTTGCAATTTGACCACTCAAAGGTAGGTATATTCACAATGACTAATCAAGGACTAATCAATTAGTTTAATTTTGTTCAAGTTTTGCGAATTATAATTCATTTTTTATTTTGGATCTTAAAAACTGATTAATTCAATTCGAATTTTGATTTAGACGCTATAAAACTAAATACAAGATGAATTGAAGAGAACGATAACTTGGTCAATTCTTACAAAATCCTAACAATTTGAAACTTAAGAAAAGTCACCTAATTTTGTTTTCTCTGTCATTACTTTGTTACTTGAATGCTCCAATCCTAAGTCGTTTCTCCTCATACTTGCAATGTTCAAAATGGTCCAACCTAGAATTTATTCAAGTCAAAACCATCATTATCATTCTCCAATAGTTGAAACTATGATTTCTTCAACCCCAAAAACCTTAATATTAATGTAGAATCTCAACAGCAGCTTATCATTCCTTATTCCCATTTCTACATGTCCTTGGTTGGTTTGTTGTTCAATGCCAATTGCAATGGTCCTAATGGCAATTTCTTCAAGTCCTTTCCTTTTCGTTGCTTTTTATTCCCTTCTTTTTGAAGGTTCAATGCCATGTCAAGGGGTTTGATTTCTTCATTACATACATTTCTTTGCTTATTTTATTTTATTTTATTTCTTCTTGTCAAATAGTATGAAATAAAAATAATTTTAATCCAATTTTTATACTTTGATGCGGAAGGATAAGACTAAAAATAAAGTCGGGCATACCAACCTATACTACCAGTACAAATGATAGCAATCTAATAAAAAAAATGATAGAATTATTTTTATTCTATCATTCTTCTTCTTCTTCTTCTTCTATTTCATACTACTTGACAAGAAGAAATACATTGATTACTAGAGTTTAAATGTAACAATCCTCAAATTTCATTGTAAATGTGTGTAATTATGAGAAATAATATAAGTTGGTTGTATATTTTGTAGAAAAAAATATTTAATAAATAAATTTATTTTTGGAGAAAGAAGGGTTAGGTGTTTGTTTTTAGAAAAATAAATAAATAAAGTTATATATATAAGGAGAGGAAAAAAATATTAAAAAATATGAAATTGGTGGCAGCTAATTAAATGGTGTCCTTCAAGGGAAGAGGGGTGGCATATAGATGCATGTGGTGGCAACCTCTTGATCTACAAAGTAAACCATCAACAGCAAGTAGAAAATTCTACAATTCTTGCTTCAACCTTCCTCACTTTGAAGACTCATAAATCTTTCATTTCTCCACCAAATTGTATGATTTTGGCTCGTTGGAAAGAGGGGAAGGAAAGGAATAACGTAAGTGGGGATCAGCGGCAAAGGATAAAGATTTTTGAACTAAAAGAAAAGAGAACAAAGGCCACTTGTAAGGTAAATTCTGGAGTTGAATTTGATGTTTGATGGTAAATTAGAATGAAATAATGGCATGAATGTTGATATATAATGCTGGTGGGATAACTAATGATGGTTCTATGAACTGAAATGATGCCCACAAATGGCTAAGAGACCACTCAAACCATGATTAGAGGGTTAAGAATGATGATAAAAACTATGATTCAACACTTAGCCAAAATTATGGGTAAGGAAGGATGGATAATGGCCTTACTTCAAGGTCTTATAACCCTTGATTTACTGAACCATGATGAATAAAGCTTAAGAAAATTGAAAATAGGATGTTCGAGGAGTAAACTAAACTAAGAATGGAAAATGTTTGGTGTTGATTTAGTCAGTAAAACCGTGGATGAACTCACCTAGTTGGATTATGAGCTATGTTTGGGTAACAAAACATACTCAAGTGAGGGGTAAACCCAAGCTTAAACCTAAGGTGGATTACTCTAAAAATTCTAGGCATTTGACCATAAAAGAATCATATTATGGAGCTCATTTTGGTAAAATCTCAAAGAAAAAGCAAGGGATTGACTACAATCGATCCATGAAATGTGTTATGAAAAATAGTTTGATAGAAACTTACTGTTTTGACCTAAAATAAAAATGGAAAAACCTATGTTAGGATTGTCCTATGAGGTTGAAGTTTAGTAGATAGAACCCTCAGATATCCTAGTGCTTAATATCGAGAAATCA
The DNA here is from genome assembly GCA_030144865.1 of Tinospora cordifolia. NCBI lineage: Eukaryota > Viridiplantae > Streptophyta > Magnoliopsida > Ranunculales > Menispermaceae > Tinospora > Tinospora cordifolia. Next base: position 2,097 of record JAJIYU010007163.1, on the reverse strand, counting down.
GCACAAACTAATTTTGGAAAAAAGGTTAATCAAACTCAAAACCAGATCGTGTTGACATAACTTGCCATCGACAATTGTATGAAAAATATGAACAGGAAAACCTTGAAAAATGATATCTTAAAATCTTGAATAAAATTTTTAGAGATTATTTGAAAGGTCTTAGTGCAATCTAGAAAGTTTGATAGTGTTTCAATAACTATATATGTCGCAGCAAAATCAAAAAAATTATGATTCAGATTAGATTCATATTTGCATAAGGACAAAGATGCAATAGGGTATTGAAATCAGGAACTTCCAATGCTTAGAAAAATTAGGGAAGAATTACAATAATACTAGGGTGGTTGATGAGACTGTCCACCAAATTTGAGGTCAAGTGAGTATAAAATGAAGTCTTAGTAAATTTTATAAGTCGCACTATTGCACATCTACGTAGAATTTATAATGCCTAAACTCAAACCCAAATGTATAGTTATATAATATTGGGTTAATTGGACTTAAAAAGGTGTCAATAGAACATCTATAATGAGAAAATGTGTTTAAGCTGTAAGGGCCCATCGATCAAACCATATTATAGACTGTAAATACGAGTCAATGGTGTGTAAAACTGGTATAGTTGACACTTAGGTTGTTTCAGGCTCGAGGAAACATAAGGTCAACAGAGAAATGAGTAATATCTATATATTTGTAAATACTTTTTTTAATTTATCAGCTTGAACATGTATATTTTGTTAGTATTGATCATACATGTGCATTATAGATTTTTAGTATGTCATGCATGATCTATCGAGTTTTATGTCTCTTATGGACTTTTGAGACACTATCTGGGTCTATGAGTGAGATTTGGTGAGCTTACGTGTTACTGCGGTAACACTAGAGGTAAGCAATAGCTGACAGACATAAGTTTTTGGTTTTGAACCACCTGGTTTATGAGAGTTTCGAGATTGGACTTAATGTGTCTTACTGATATTTAATCATGATCATGTTGTTGTTGCATTTACATTGGTTATGAACATCTGAGCATCCGTATGTGTTTTAGAATACTTGTGTTAAGTGATAAGTTAGGTTTGTTACTCACTAAGCCTCATGGTTATTTTTGGGCTCATTACTCTCTAATATTACATTTTCTAGGTTTTCCCAATTGGATAAAGGGAAAAAGTTGTTCATTGAGTTAGGTAAGTTGTGTGAATTGAGTAGTTGATTATATAGATCAATCCAGTTGTTTTACTATTCTTGTAAAACTCTACTATGTCTGTATTATGACTCTGATGAATGTACATATATAACTCTGAATGTCTAAAATAGGGGTGTTCGTGGGTTGGGTTTAGTTCGGGTTGGAAAAATTGAAACCCAACCCAACCCAATCTACGGCTAAACCCAACCCAACCCAAACAATTCGGGTTCAATTCGATTTGGGTTAGGTTATCGAGTTAAATTTTAAAATTTCTACAAGTTTTTTTACTTAAAAATAACATTCATTGCCTAGGTATAGGTAAGCATATTATAAATGAAGAAGAAGCAATATAAGGAAATGAACCACAAGCTATGAGACTAAACTAGAAAAATTACAAGAAATGAGAAGAACAGTAGTAAAAATTCAAATAGGAAGATGAGGATTTGAAAATAAACAAGAAGAATTATTAAATAGAATAAATTTGAAACAGATGAAAAATATTGATTGATAATAAATTGAACAATAGTAGGAATATTATAAATATATTACATATGACTAAGCAATAGGCAAAATAATAAATTAAGAATGATGTTTAATGCATCAATCTAATATAAAACGAGTACAGGGAGCCCCTTTATCAAATGTATAATGGTCAATGCATCAATCTAATACAAAAACTTGAACACTATGCTTATACTTTCTTTTCAAGCAGCAAAATACAACATCTCCTTGAATCATATTTATTTTAAAACTAAAATCAGTTACACAAAACCTAGGGTATTTTTCGGTTTGGGTCGGGTCATGTTCGGGTTACAGGGGTTAAACCCACAACCCAACCCAAACCGTTCGGGTTGAACATTTTAAAACCCAATTTAACCTAAATATTGTTGAAAACCCAATCCAAACAAACCCAAAAGGTTCGGGTC
>JAJIYU010007162.1:0-19521 GCA_030144865.1 Tinospora cordifolia | reverse complement strand
AAACAGTGTTAAATATCTTAAAACCAGTTGAACTTGGTTCAGTTTTAGTCAAGGCAATTTTATTTCTATTTTTACCTTCTACTTGGTTGTTCTCTATATTTATTAAAGTACATTGGATACACTTAATCTTGTTTGTGTTTTGGTATTTCAGGCTTGTATGAGTAAACATCCTTGTGATCCTTACGATCCAGATTTGCTGAAAATAATTCATCAGATTCGGTTGGAAGCTCAAGGACGAGTACCAATTATAGCTGATAGTGGATGTTCTAGTGTGGGGAATAATAGAGAAGCATAACATAGAGAAGCACCCTTAAGATACTTCTTCAAAATGGTTTTGAACAACAATTACTCGGGCATAACAAAAACACCAATAAATGCAAATAACTTTGAGCTGAAGCCTTCTTTAATTACAATGGTGCAGCAGCAACAGTTTGGTGGCTCAGCAATTAAAGACCCTATGGCTCATGTTAATTCGTTCATGGAGATTTGCGACACTGTCAAGATAAACAAGATAACTGAAAACCAGCTTAAGCTGAGGCTTTTCCCTTTCTCCTTAAGGGATAAAGCTAGAAGTTGGCTACAAAGTTTGCTTCCCGGAAGTATCACAACATGGGAAGAAATGGGCTAGAACTTTTTGCAAAAATATTTCACACTAGCTAAAGTGCATCAATTGCAGGGTGAAATCAGTTCCTTTAAGTAATCTGAATTTGAATCACTGTATGAAGCTTGGGAAAGGTTCAAAGATCCATTGAGGGGTTGTTCGCAGCATGGACACCTTCCTTGGATCCAAATTCAAATGTTTTATAGTAGACTTACACCATCAACTAGGGCTTTGGTAGATTTTGTAGCTAGAGGGTCATTGATGGGAAAGTCCACCACGGATGCCACTCAACTAATTGAAGACATGGCAACTAATGCATATTGTCATATTACTGAAAGAGGAATAGCCAAAAGAGTAGGAATTCATGAAGTAGATGAAATTAGTGTTTTGCATGCTCAAATTGCGCCTATGATTCATTGACTGAATTTGGTAGTAGAGAAGAGTAGTAGTGGATAGTTTCAAAATCAGCAAACTCAACAGGTGCAGTCCGTTGCTGAAGCTAACAAGACTTTCTATCGTGGAGAAGCTTCTATTGAGCAAATGAATGCCATGAGCAGATTCAATGGATACCTAGGATCAGCTGGGGGGGTTTAATGTTCCAAAGTACTGTCATCCTAGGGTGAGAAATCATGAGAACTTATCATATGCAAACAACAGGAATGTTCAACTTCCACCTGGATTTGTACCTCAACAACCCTTATAGGATAAAAAGTCATCCTTGGAAGACAAGCTTGATGAACATGCACACAATGTTCTTCAAGGAGTTGACTGGAAGGGTAGACAAAAATGACAATAGAGTTTCTAGCATTGAGATCCAAATTGGAAATATGAATGCCACAGTTAAAAGTTTAGAAACTCAAGTGGGATTATTGCTTACCTTGCAAGTATACATGTTTGCAATAGTATTAACCGGTGAGACCGGATGTCATCCTCAAGGAAAAATGGGTTTAATAAAATACCTTAAATCCCAATTTAATGTTGGGTTTTATTTTATCAAGGCTCTAATTGAAGTGAGTGTATCAATTTCTGAACAAAAATCTAACCTATTGAAAGTGATCAAACTTTGTTTTAGAAAACTTTATAAAATGGTTGTATAGGATAGTAAATGTCGTCGTATAACCTGTTATTCTCATTTTAGATTATGAAATGCGTACACTATGAATTCTAGCACTTGTAATTGAAACCCTCTCCTGAGGCGCTTCAATATCTATTAGAGTTGTCTTATAATGCCCTCTCCTGAGGTGCTTCATCAACAACCTAATGTTGTGTAATCAAAATTCCTATGCAACTCCCTAGATAAGTTAACAACCCTCCGGTCAATCAACTATTCTAAGTCTATACTAAAATAACTACCCATTAGACCTCTCTTCTGAGTTAGTTTAATACCTTGAGCTCATCATGTTTATGGCCAATAAACACAAAGTATTAAGCATGCACAATATAAAATAGTGTTTCTAAATCAATAACTTCAACAAGAAATTACAGTTCATACATCTAGCATCATGTCTCAGACAAAGAAACCTAATTAGCTTGACATGAAAGTAATAGAATGCATTAAACAATAATGAACAAAGTTAATCATACTCAAAACTTGATAAAAATCTTCAATCCTTTCTTGAAATACTGGTTTTTGCCTTTCTCAGCAGTCACAATCCAGTTTTTTCCAATTAGGTATGTTTAGGCTCTAGTAACCTATCCTATTTATAGTCTCGCACTAAAGAAACTCTAAAAATACGAAAAACCCGACAATTAATCATGTGACCACAGTCAATATTGTTCTGTAATGAAAATTTGGATTCCCTCGTTCTCTGCCCCGCGATCCACTGTTTCTATCCATGTTCCACATTCTGGTTACCGCAGTCACAGATTGATCAACCGCAATAACCAGTGAGCTTTGACCTTGTTCTGTTTTCCTTCAGCTACCTTGACCGTTGGTTATTCGACCGCGGTCACTTGATGCTTTCTTCATGATTTCCTCTTCTTTTTGCCTTTATGTGATGCAATTTCTCCTTATGTTTTACCGTGAACCTGCAACACACTAGATTTCCTTCCCCAAACATCATTTTCTAGAGCTTTAAATTTTGAAAACAAAGCTTATAATGCAATAAAACAATGCAAGTCCCTAACCTACATGCTCATGCTACTAATTATGCAAAACTTTGCCTAATTCTCCTTTTATTTCCTATAAAATGCAATAAACCACCTATGCTAATGTTAACCTATTGTGCAACTAACAAGGACAGTTAGCATACATAGTGTCAAACCAACAGCGGAGTTCATTTCCAAGTAACACTCAAGTAAACCCCAAAGAGAGTTGCAAAGCGTGATTATAAGGAGTGGCAAAGAAGTTGAAAGTCCACCATATCCAACTATGCTATCCATTGAAGCTGAAGATGTTGTTAGCTATGAGATGAATGTTCTAAAGCAACTAGCTGTTCAAAATGAAGAACCTTCAAACTCAAAAAAGAAAGCCAAGGAAAACATCACCCAAGAGGGAAAGGTCTTTGAGTCTCCACCATTGTCATTCCCTCAAAGATTCTAAAAGAAGAAGTTGGATGAATAATTTGCTAAATTTGTGGAAATGTTTAAGAAGATTCATATCAAAATTCCATTTACAGAAGCTCTGCAGCAAATGCCCAACTATGCAAAGTTTATGGAGATTATGTTTAAGAAGAGGAAGTTAGAAGATTTTGAAATGGTGAAGCTTATTGAAGAGTGTAGTGTTATCCTACAAAAGAAACTTCCTCAGAAATTGAAAGATTCAAGCAGTTTTACTATACCATGCAACATAGGATCAGAAATATTTGAGAAGGCATTATGTGACCTTGGAGCAAACATTAATCTCATGCCTTTGTCAGTGTGCAAGAGGTTGGGAATGTCAGAAATCAAGCCAACCACAATCACCCCTCAACTAGCAGACAGATCCTTAACATACCCAAAGGGTGTCATTGAGGATGTGTTAGTCAAGGTGGATAAATTCATATTCATAGTGGACTTTGTGGTTTTAGACATAGAAGAAGATTGTGAAATACCACTCATCCTTGGGAAACCATTCGTGGCTATAGGACATTCACTCATAGATGTCCATAAAGGAGAGCTAACCTTGAGACTGAATGAAGAAAAAGTTGTTATCAATCTCTACAAAACAATGAACTACCCTAATGACTTGCATGAATGCAAAAGGGTAGAAGTTCTAAACTCTTGCATTGTTGAGGTAGTGGATGAATTGAGCTCTCAAGATGATTTGGTGGGATGTATTTCTCGTTCACTTTCCTTTCCCCAATCTATGACTAACGATGAGAAGCTAATTGTGTTAGCCCTAGAAGCATGTCCACTAGAGCCCAACAGTTTAGAAGCACCACTACCAGAAACAGCTTCCAGAACATTTGAAATATGCTTATTTGGATGAAGCACAATGATTTCCAGTTATTATCTCCTCTTCATTAACCCCTGTGCAAGAAGAGAAGTTGCTGGAAGTCTTGAAAGACCACAAGGCTACTATAGGATGGACCATTGAAGATATCAAAGGGATAAGTCCGACCATTTGTAAGCACAAATCTTAATGGAAGATTCACACAAGCCTACAGTGGAACACCAGCGAAAATTCAACCTTATCATGAAGGATGTGGTGAAGAAGGAAGTAATGAAATGGTTGAATGAAGGAATTATTTATGCAATATCAGATTCACCAAGGGTTAGCCCCATTCATGTTGTGCCCAAGAAAAGAGGGATCACGATTGTCACAAATGAGAAAGGAGAGACAATTGCTTCAAGGACAACCACAGGGTGGCGTGTGTGCATAGATTATAGAAAGCTGAACAAAGCTACCCGCAAGGATCACTTCCCTTTGCCTTTTGTGGATCAAATGTTGGATCGAATTGCTGGATATGATTTTTATTATTTTTTAGATGGGTACTCAGGGTACAATCAAATAGTCGTTGCATTAGAGGATCAAGAGAAGACAACCTTCACCTGCCCATATAGAACTTATGCATTTAGGAGGATGCCGTTCGATTTGTATAATGCACCAACTACCTTTCAAAGATGTATGATGGCAATTTTTGCAAATATGATTGAAGACATCATGGAGGTATTTATGGATGACTTTTCTGTGTTTGGCGCAACATTTGATGAATGCCTGTGTAATTAGGAAAGAGTCATTTCTCGTTGTGAAGAAAAAAACCTAGTTCTTAACTGGGAAAAGTGTCATTTCATTTTTGAGAAGGTATTATTTTGGGCCACATAGTTTTTGTTAATGGTCTTGAAGTGGATAGGGCAAAGATTCAAGCCATTGAAAAGCTGGCACCCCCAACGACGGTGCGAGAGGTAAGAAGTTCCTTGGGGCATACGACTTTTTATCGAAGATTCATCAAGAACATCTCTCAAATCACTCAATCGTTGTGTAATTTGCTTGAAAAGGAAGCTGAGTTTAATTTCACAATTGAATGTGTTGAAGCCTTCAATACACTAAAAAGAGTTTTAACGCCTGCTCCTATTATGTCTACACCAGTTTGGGGGGAAATGTTTGAGATCATGTGCGATGCTAGTAACTATGCAGTTGGAGTTGTTTTAGGACAAAGATGTAATAGAATGTTCAGAGCTATATACTATGCAAGCAAAACGTTGGATGATGCTCAAAAGAATTATACTACCTCTGAAAATGAGATGTTGGCTGTTGTCTTTGCATGTGACAAGTTCCGGTCATACATTATGGGATCACATGTCAAGGTCTTTACCGATCATGCAGCTATCTACCAGCTCTTTGCAAAGAAGGATGCAAAGCCCCGACTGATAAGATGGATCTTATTGTTGCAAGAGTTTGATATAGAAGTGATAGACAAGAAGGGTAAAAAGAACGTGGCAACAGATCACTTGTCTCACTTGTCCAATGAAGCAAATCTGGATCCAACGAGCATAGTGGAAGTTTTCTCTGATGAACACCTCTTGATTGTCAGTGACAGTGCACCATGGTATGCAGATTTTGCCAACTATAAAGCCATAGGCGCTACTCCACCAGATTTGTCTCAAAGCCGCCTAAAGCGCTCTATACACGAAGGAAGTTCTATCTTTGGGATGATTCTTTTCTTTACCAGAGATATGCTAACAAAGTGATTCGTTGTTGCATCCCAGAATATGACTTTAACAAAGTCCTTCATGATTGTCATGCCTCACCATAGAATGGTCATTAAAACCATCAACGTACAACAAGGAGTGTTTTTGAGAGTGAATTTTATTGGCCATGTATGCTAAAAGATGCCTATCAATTTGTGAAGACATGTGAAGTGTGCCAAAAACAGGGAAACATCTCCAGAAAAAATGAGATGCCTCTCACTTCTTTTGTTGAGGTTGAATTGTTTGATGTTTGGAGCATAGACTTCATGGGACCCTTCCCACCCTCAGATGGCAAACAATATATATTACTTTCTATTAATTATGTCTCTAAATGGGTTGAAGCAGTGGCTACATCGAAGAATGATGATAGAGTTGTGTTGAAGTTTCTCTCTCGCAACATTTTTTCTCGTTTCGGCATCCCTAGAGCAATTGTAAGTGATGAAGGTACACACTTCTGCAATAAAATTTTCAATAACCTTCTCACTAAGTACGGCATGCAACACAAGGTTGCCTTACCTTATCATCCACAGACTAACAGGCAAGCTAAAGTGTCTAACCGAGAAATCAAGGCAATATTACAAAAGACAGTTGGAATAAACCATAAGGATTGGGCTCTAAAACTGGATGATGCATTGTGGGCATACAAGACAGCATTTAAGACACCCATTGCCATGTCTGCATACCAGTTGTTGTATGGAAAGTCTTGTCACCTACCTTGTGAATTAAAACATAGAGCTTATTGGGCCATCAAGAAGTTGAATTTTGATGCAAAGGCTTGTAGAGAGAACTGTTTGCTATAACTTGTTGAACTTGAGGAGTTTCGCCGGGATGCTTTTGAGAACAACGCCATTTACAAACAAAAGACAAAGAAATGGCATGATCAATCCATTGAGAAAAGAGAGTTCAAACCTGGCTAGCAAGTGTTACTATTTAACTCAAGACTCTGGTTGTTTCCAGGCAAACTTAAGTCTCGATGGTCAGGACCTTTCCTAGTTACTCAAGTTTTCTCGTATAGTGCAATGGCAGTGTAAAGCTTGATAGATGGCCACAAATTCAAAGTGAATGGTCAGAGATTGAAGATATTCTACGAGGGGCCAAAGTAGACTGTTGAAATGGCACTGCTTAGAGACTGAAACGTCATATGTTCGTCAAGCTAACGACATTAAACACAACGCTGAGTGGGAGGCAACCCACTAATGATTTAGATTTTTTGAGTGTGTTTATGATTGTTTTCATGTGTTGAGTTCTATTTTTCAAGGATTTAATTGAAGTGATAGGGTCTAAGTAGTCTAGTTTTGAAAAGGGGGTAATTTCATACTGGTTACCATGGTCCACAGAATCACTGATTCTGTGTACCGCAATCAACACAGAGCAGAATTATACATCTCGTCAAGTTACCATGGTCCATAGAACACTTTGTTCTATGTACCACAATCACTAGAAAGCCCTGGGATATGTAACTTCATGTACCTTGGTCACCCGAAGCGTATGCTTTTGTGTACCGCGGTCACTAGAATGATATTTTTTGAACGTTCCATATACTGCGGTCCAAAATTCTGAACATTCCTTCATACTGCGGTAGGCAAAACCCCAGGATTTGCACCATTTCAATTTTTTCCATGTACCGCGGTCCATAAAGTACTAACCATGGTTAGTGCGTCTTTTTAAGCCAGATCGCGGTCATTCTACTTCATTTTGTTCTGAAATTTCTCAAATTTCTCTATGGCTTTTCGTTTGCCCTTCAAATCTCAGCATTTCCTTTCCTTCTCCCACAAGAATGTAAGTGTTCTTACTTTAGTTGTCAATATTCCTTTGCTTCATTTTCATGTTTAGATGAGTTTTAAGATTTAAATCTTATCACTCTTACTTGAAATGGTTTGTTTTGCTCAAAACTTTTCAACTTCTTATAATTTTTTTCTTTTTCTTCATCAATGTTTGAACAATTGCTGCTACATTGGAGGCAAGCGCTTGAACAAAGCATTGTTTATGAGCACTTTAGGCTATTGTTTCTTTTGTTTCAATGTGATGAAGAGTGTTTCATAGTCATTTTCTTTGAATGAGTTCGTTGTGAAGTTTGCTTTTTGCTTACTTTGATCAACATTTTTTATGTTTTGAATGATTGGCTTTTGGACTAATGCACCTTGACCTATTTAGAATCATTTTTAGTATTTAGTTTCAATAGTCAAAATATTTTATGAAAATTGTTGTCTTCCTTGCCATCTAATGTTACATTTGTAGGCTTCCATGAATAAAAAAGGGGAAGCAGCTAATGCCGCCTCCGCCGCCTGCAGACCGAGCCCATTTCTGAATGGCTACTGCAAAGCAGTAATTTAATCTTGTCCACTCCAATCGACATCTTATTCCTAAGTGGGGAATCACTCCAATGCACGAGGAATGCAGCATTGGCATTAATGCAGTAGTCGTTGCTCGCCATTGGGAGTGGCTCATTCAGGCGTCGTTTACTACCGTGATTCCAGTTGTACATGAGGTTTATGCCAATGCACCTAATAGGGAGGGTACAGCAGTATGGGTCCGCGAGAAGTGGGTTCAATTTAGTGCAGCAGCCATCAATGAAATATATGGCCTTTTCGCCGACTCACCGGATGAATACTACATCGTTCTTCCTCAGTTCGATCCAGACGATGTGCTGCGGACATTATGTGTTGATGGGACCTCTTGGATTTGTTATAATAACTGGCCTGTCAACTTGGTGAAGACTACATTTCAGACCCTGGTTAAGGTTTGGCTGTATTTAGTTTGTACTAATCTTCTGCCTTCCTTAGCTATTAACAGGGTCACAGTAGAGAGAGTTATGTTGGTTTGCTTTATTATGAAGGGGCTCCCAATCAACATTGGGACAATCATTTCTAGTTCTATACGGTCTGCCATCGACAAGACCAATGTAGGTCTTCCCCACCCCACCCTCATCACTGACCTGTGCAGAAGAGTTGGGGTCGTGTGGGAACGTAGTGAGCCCCTACTGAACATAAAGGATCATGTTGTTGTGAAGATGTTCACTGCCATCTCTGCTAAGAGGCACTGGGCTTCTACAGAGTCGCCTTTGCCAGCTGCTGACCCAGCCAATTCTGCACCTGCCCGTGCACCTCCTTCTAACGCACCACCGTCTTCCTCGTCTGCTGTCGCGCCATCGTCTTCTGCCACACCACCTTCTGAGCATGCCATGATGCATTGGATCACCTATCCCTACATGGCACAAGCATACCCTCCCCCTTCTTATTGCCTGCCCTATATGGCTATGACCTATTTTGCGCCACGAGCTCCCCTGACTCCACCAGTAGTCAATGATGAGGATGATGATGACGATAACGGAGGGGATATGAATGATTTTATTACTAAGGCCAAAGTTTTTGGAGAGGACATCTGAATCTTGTTTTCCTTTGCTTTATCTTTGTCTTTACTGTTTTACAAACTTCACTCCTATTGACTATGGATAATTGTTTTTGTAGCTGCATTAATTTTTGTTAATGGTAATACCTGTGCTCAAATTTTTGTGCTTTCTAGACTAATTTCTCTATTTTTGAATGCATTTCATACTGTGTTCTTTCCCACGTATGCGAATCAATGTGCTCTTGAGGACAAGGCACCATTCAAGTTTGGGGGTATATGCTTAACGCCTCAACACACAACTAGTAAGTTTAGTTTTTGTTTAGTTTTGTTAGTTTATGTCAATTTCACATTATTTTTAGTTTTGTTTAGTTTTGTTAGTTTTGCTAGTTTTATCAATGCCATAACTATACACAGCAGGCAGGTTTTGTTTTTGTTTAGTTTTGTTAGTTTTGTCCATGCCATAACTATATAGTAAATATAAATATATATATATATATATATTCACTGAGTGACCTATGAAATTGTAAAATTCCTACAGTATGGTGAAGCAAAGATCTAGGATTTCTTCAAATAGTCTATGTGCTTGGTTTGTCAAAAATTTGACTTTAACAAACCCCTTAAGTCTTAGATAGATTGAGAATCCAAGGCTGAGGAAGTGAGGAGTAGAAACCAAAATGGAGAGAACTTTCCTCAGACCCTTGAAATGATCAAATTTGTCTTGAACACTGCTTAGGAATGACTTTAAGAAGGAAATGAAGTAGGCCATCATTGTTTGAGTCTTAGCCTAAAGGCCAGTCCCAACAGTTGTAATCCCTTGTAGCCAATTTTGAACCTTATAGCTTGTCTTCTTGTTTTGGACCCAAACGTTATGTATAAACATGCAATCCTTTTATGAATATCTCATATGAACCTATTTGTGTGCACTCATAGTTTTAATACTGCCTATTCTGATGATGTGAAGAAAAGAGGCGATACCAAAAAAAAAGGGGAGAAGAGTTATAATTGTTTAGTACTTCATTATTGCCAATGATAGCTAAACTTTCTACTTTTGTATAAGTGTACATGGGAGTACAATTTGGAGTGCTCAGGATGAAATAAGTTTGGGGGAGTCATGAAGATAAGGTTATGAGAATAAAGAAAAACAGAGGAGTGAACAGAAATGATCAAGCTATATAGAGAAAATCAAACAAACTAAGTTGGCATTATTGCTATGAGTGTACACTTGAGTCGGATTTAAATTCCTAGTACACTTGTACCTTCAACTAGATCACTTTGCAACCTAAAGAAAAGACCTCTGATCCTGATTATAGTTTGAGCTGAGTTGAAGATAGATAGAGGAGAGAATTGTACCTAGGTATTAGGAAAGGATTTCTGTGAGTGGGATGGTGCCTGCAAATCACCTACGAGGCTATAATGATTGAGATACTAGCAGATGAAAGGGTGAAGTTAAAGAAGAATGGCAGATGAAATGAAAATTTAGACAACCTGAATGACCTCAGGGATGTGCAAGAATGGAAGATAGAGGTCACAATGATGAGTGAAAGAAAAATGAACATATTTTTATGGCATGGTAAGCTCCTTAATTTAGAGTCATTGTTCAAGGACGAACGACAATCTAAGTTTGGGGGTATTTGTTAGTTGCACAGTAGGTTAACATTAATATAGGTGATTTATTGCATTTTATAGAAAATAAAAGGAGAATTAGGTAAAGTTATGCATAATTAATAGCATGAGCATGTAGGTTAGAGAATTGCATGTTTTATTGCATTATAAGCATTGTTTTCAAGATTAAAAGCTCTTTTATAAAAAATGATGTCTGGGGAAGGAAATCTAGTGTATTGTAGGTTCAGGAAAAAGCTAAAGGAGAAAGTGCATCATATAAAAGGCAAAGAGAAGAGGAAATCACGAGGAAAACAACAAGTGATCGCGATAGTTCTGAGATAGAGCTGATTGATAGTCTTCAAATGTTTTGACCTGGTCTCAAGATGAGAGGTTCTGAGACGTGGACATTGGATTGTGACAGCTCTAAGATAGAACTGATCGACAGATCTTCAGATATGCCAACTTGGCTTAATGAAGAGAGGTTCTGAGGTACGATCATCGAATTGTAAAAACTCTGAGATAGAACTGATCGACGAGTATTCAAATGTGCAGACCTAGCCTAGTGATGAGAGGTTTTGACGTGCAGACATTGGACCGTGATAGTCTTGAGATAAGTGTGGTACGTTGGTACACTCTCTAGATATATTTAGAGAGGTATATTGCACACTCTACTATTTGTGGGTGGCGACCATACCACCTAGTCAGTGGGCCATGATAGTCGAGATACAATAGTATGGCTTAGTCGGTGGGCCACGATTGTCAATTGATATCGTGGTATGGCGTAGACGATGGTCACATCCACCCGAAATGACAATATGACCAAATGATCCTTAAAGTGAAAGAAAGGTGTTGAGTTTAGATACTGGACCCTTGAATCATAACATACTTCATGACATATTTCATAGCTTATTAGGCTGTTGCATTTTTATATGAATGATTGTACATGCTATTCATTGTTGCATTTTATTTGAATGCTTGTAATATTGCCTGTTACATTGCATGTAGAATATCAAACTTAAGTAGATATATCTTTTGCTATTCACTAGGCTCACGTGAATATCGAGCTCACTACTCTTAACATTTTAGACAGATAAGGGGAAAATCATGCAATACACGTGATCTTTTCTAGCCTCTCCCTAGTAGGTTGTTTGTTTTGTTATTTTTTATATTTTTCATTATGTACAAGTATTGAAAAATGTAAAGTTGAACTAGACTGTAGTAATGTACTTAATGTTAAATACTTCCGCTTATCTTGTTTTTGTTGCACTCTGAATATTATAAATGTTCAATGGTAAGGCTTAAGAAACATCATTCTTCGATATTATGATTCATTTGATGATCATCTCAAGAAAAAAGCGTGTTTATGTGGCCCAGTGCAATTTTTGTTGGATGTATCCATTTGAAAGGTAATAGGTGATGAAATAATAAATCTATCTTTCAATTCCTTATTTCTTCAAAGTACCTTTTGTAGTAGTAGGTAGCAAGATATTTTTTAAAATTATATTAGATATAATTCATGTCATGTTATAAGTTTATGAAAACACTCAAAGGATATGCAAAGAATCATGCACGATCAGAAGGATGTATAGCTTAATGTTATTTGGCAGAAGAAACACAATTTTGTAGTAAATACTTTAAGCAAGCATTCCAAGTTGGTGTTCGACATCCAAGAAATGATGAAGTTGAAAATGAAGTTATATTAAAAGGGCATCCCATGTTTGTGGGAAAATTTATCACTCTTTCACTTGGTTTGTTGAGAGCTACTCACGAATATATTTTGTTTAATAGGATGAAGTCTAACCATACATCCAATAACTTTATTTTCTTTAAGTAATTATATGTTAACGGATCCATATCTTTGTAATTAGATTGCAAATGGATGAACTCAAGCTAACAAACAAATGACTTTCGAGGAATATGACCTTATTGAATATGAAACATACAAAGACATTTAGTTCATGGATACAAAATAAGGTTTTCTAATGTATGCTTTACTCGTTATGTATGTTATTAAGTTTGAGATTGTTATTTAAATTTCATTGAATTGTAAGAAGTTTTAAGCGGAACAAGCTCTAGAAACAAGTCAAGTACATTGAGATGGCTTGTTCATGGGCCAAGAGAGCAAGCAATGTCATACAAAGGGAACACCATAAATGGGAAATCAAGGCAAAATAGTGGTGTATTGGTTAAGGCAGATCCTACATGCAAAGACAATGCTCAAGTCATTGCAAAAGTTTCTTATTATGGGGTCCTTAAAGATATCATATTCTTAGATTATTTTAAATTTAAACTACCTATTTTTAGGTGTTATTGGGTAAATGTTGTGAATGACATTCGAGTTGATGATGGGCTTGTTTTGTTTAATCTCCATGGGGAGTTCATTGAATTTCAAAGAGACCCATTTATCTTAGCCCCTCAAGCCAAGCAAGTCTTTTTATTTTAAACTAAAGAATATCAATCATCGAGTTGGTCTATCATTTTATAGTCACCACCAAATGGTTACCATGAATTGAGTACTTATGAGGAGAGCCAATTTGAGCAATGTACAAGAATGAATGTACCACAATTTGACAACTTACATGATGAGACTTGTGTGAGGGCCAAAATAGAAGGAATTATATATGATGTTTAAATGCAGACAGTGACCATGTAATTCTTTGTGTTATGTGAATATTATGTTACGAATTGATGTTTAAAATGCTTACAACTTGTTTTGTTTGTCATAGATTTCAACATTAACATTTCATATTATTTGGTGCATATTGTATAAATCTAGTTTCAAGTGATAGTTGGACACTATATTTTTGGAAATGGAAAAGAAAAATGTTGGTGAAGTAATTTTTTTTTCTTTTTTAAAGTTCTTTCATGTTAAAGGGTTATTAAATGATTTAGAATAACATACTAACAATAAGTTTTACTTGTCTTATGTAAAACTCAAAAAATGCAAAATCAAGGGCAAATTGCAATGAAATGCATTAATTGCCACAATTTGTGGAAAAAGAGCTCAGGGAATTATAATTTTAAATAATCCCTCAAATGAATTAAGTACTCAAGATAGTGAGCATGACAATCAAAAAAACTAGTTGATATGATAGGAAAAAGAAAGTGGGGACTACTAACTTGATCGAGGAAGATGAAATTCAAGAGTCTAATTCATTAGAAGAAAAGGAAAAGAAGAAAACAAGACCGATAAGGATGGACTTGATCAACAATAGAACTCTACGTTTGATTGTTGGATACAATGAAGGAGGCCAACCTATTTTAAAAAATCCAAAAATTGATCATCTTATCTTGGGGTAATTGTAAGAGAATATGTGCTAATAAGTTGTAAGGGTTGGAATCAAGTTGACTATAAGGTGAAAGAAGAATTATAGTCTCTTGTCATAGTAAACATATTATTGACATGAATATTGTTTTTATCTATAGGTTAATCACTTACATATGTTTGCAGCAAATATTTGTCATTGATGAATCTCATAAAAGGCAATATAAGTTCAGGCTGACTAGGCAAATAAGATATGTCAAAAGGAAAAAATATAAATCTACCCCAAATATTTGTCCAACTAATGTGGATCCTCAACATTGGAAAAAATTTATGAAAGACAGATTATCGAGAGAGTTTGAGGCATGTTTTTTACTTGTAACGTAATTTTGTTTCTTTCTTAAGTTGTACTACTCATAATTTTTTTGTGTGTTCTTGCTCAATTATTCTTTTATAGGTTAAAGTAACAACTTTAAAAAGATGAGGATTAATTAAAAAAAAAGTCACACATACAATGAGTCGTAAAGTATATGCTCAATTAGAGTATAAAATGGTATAAGATTATATACTTAAGATAAGAAAAATCAAATTTATCTCATATTATAATGTTCAACTCACATGTTCAAATTTTGCAACAAAGTGAGTTCTAACCAATTTTCAATAACCAGGGTGGATGTATGGACATGAGGATATACTCGAAAAGATGGTGAACCAATTAATGAAGAAGTTGGTGAATATTTTAAATTTAGTTAAACACCTATTTGTACTTGTTATTGATGAAGAATTGTTGCTAAAATATTATCTCTTACAATTTAATTTTACTATAGAAAAATTAAAAGAGTGTTGTCAATCAATGCTAAGTTAATATGAGAAGGAAAATGTTATACAAGATGCTCTTGCTCAAGTGTTAAGGCCTAAATGACTTAATTGTGTTTAAGGACTTGGATTCGGAGTGGCACTATCAAGCATTGATGCATCCATCGAAAGTACTGGGAGAGTCAAGGAAATAGAAGAAAAACTTGACAATCAAAATGAAACAATAAAACTTTTCACACAAAAGGTTGAAATGCTACTAAAACAACATGCATATAGTTAAACTATCAATTTACACTTAAAGCAAATTATTGATTTTATTTAAAAAAATATGTATTTATTTTTTTTATAGTTAAAGCAATAAAGTTGTTGAAGATATGTCTTCAGGAAATCGAATTACGCATATACAATATTATTTTTATAATTTTTAGTTATTTTATCATCAACATAAAGTATATATTTTATTTATTTATTTATTTTCTTTTAATGTAGTCATATATCAATATACTAACAATTGTTGAGAAAATGTTTTTTCTGAGAGTACAAAGTGTCAAATTTTGCATTGATACAACTTTAACAATAAAAAAAAATAGTTGCAGAAGGTGAAATTTTATCTATATATCCTATATCAACAATCCATGATATGCCTTTTGTTAGAGATAATTGGATGATATAGGTTGACATTGTTTTCAACTCAGAGTTGTCTTTAATTAGACCAACAAATGAAACAAAAACTCTAGGTGATGCTATTGGTGCAACTATTGCATGACCAATAGATAAAATTAATTTAAACCAAGTATGATGCTACTCATTCTTTTTTACTTTGAAATCTTTGAATTAGTTATGAATCATATGATTATGATTCTATATATTTAGGGAGTAGTGTAAAAAAAATATTTTTTTTTGTTTTACTGGATATAATTACTTAATGAGATTTTTGTGAAAAAATTGCTGACTATGTACTCATTTTAAATTTTAAATTGTTATGAAGTAGTTAAAAAATGTTATAGTAAAAAGTATTAGTTTACTTAAACCATTGTCATTTAAATGCTCATATCTCAAATGTCATTAGATAATATCATAAATTATGTTTATATTGTTCACTTGAAATTCTTTTCAAATCAAATGATATGTTGATTTGTTATGGATAATATGAAAAAAATGTACAAGCGTTTTACAAAACTAATGACTTAAGAAGAATTATTCCATTTAATGTTGTTTGACACAGTTATGACTTAATTATGTTAAAAAAAAAAGTGAAATGTGAAAATTTGATATTATATTTGTAACTTAATTACCTTGAAGACATTGATTTAATTAACTTTCTTTTGAATTGGCGTAAACATTTCTATTAAAAGTCAATTAAATAGATAATGTTGATGTTTTATCTAACTCTTCTTACATTATTTTAAAAGATATGGCAATTTTAAAGGTGTTAGTTGCTCATGCTTTTGATACATAATGATCGTTATATATATTGTTTTCAACATATATTTTTTATAACCATTTTTTTCTAACATGTATGGTGTTAAAAGACATAGGCATTATTTTTTTATAACCATTTTTTTTTTACTTGATTGTGATCTTAAATACAAATGTCATACTTGAACATTTAAATGTCAATATAATATATATTTAATTTTGTTTTAATGATATATATGTGTTAGAAGTTTTTATTGAATTATATTAATGCTCTACACTTTTGTAAAATATTACAAATTATTTTAATTATATAAAAATATTACAAATAAAAAATAAATTAAAAGATTCAAATCATATTGTTGAAACAAATTTTTATTTACAACATTCAGCAGTATGTTGTAAATTTTATAAGACAATGTAGATTATGTATGTTGTAATAGTGAATTATGGTATGTAGAACGTATATTGTAAAATGTAGATATAATGTTCATATTGTATGTCGTAAATGTAAATGCAACATTTGTAGTACATATTGTAATATGCGAATACAAAGTTCATAGCACATGTCATAAATGTAAATACAATATTTACTATGCATGTTTTATATGTAAATGCAATGTTTACATTGCATGTCATAAATGCAAATAAAACGTTCACAGTGCATGTTATAAATCTAATTACAATATTTACAACACATATTGTAAATGCAATTACAACATTTACAATGCATATCGTAAATGTGATTACAATGTTCAGAATGCATGTAATTAAATTAATTATGACATATAATTACAAGCCTAAAAAAAGTATAACAACATTTGTTGTGTCTAAAAATGACTACAATGACAACTAATACTTGTCATTGAATATTAACACCATTTGACAACATTTTGATAGAAGACTTATATTTGTATGTTGTCATATGTTTAAGATGACTAACATTACATGTTATCGTTTCTCTAATTTCTTATAATTTTTTTATTTCAACTTTATGAACGAGAAGAAGAGCCTATATTTCAGACATGGAATAACAACAAGGCATAAAGGTAATTGAAATGACAAAACTATCACAGCAATACTAATTTGTTCAAGATTGCCATCACTATATTATCATCTTTTAGAACATAGCCAACAAAAGTTAAAGAATTCATGATACTCTGCTTCTTGATCAAATAATCCTTTATAGGTAGTCCTTTTCTTAAGGGTTGTAGTTTAAACTTAAATTGCATTATATTTGCTTTAATTGAGAAGTGAAGAAAGATTTAATGCTCTTTCAAGCTTCACAAGTACTAAAACACCTTACTAGTTCCGGAAGAAGTTCTTAACTTATAGAAGTAAGTATCTAATGTGGCAATATTTAATCTTGTTGTTCCCAATTAAGAAATAAATCATTAGTTGTTCCATTTGAATTTAAACGATTTGGTGGAGTTACAAACTTGATACATAAAAGAAAACAAGTGATTCTATAGCTTATAGTAAGAACTCATTGTCGCCACAACAGAAAATTGTGGTCATCAAGTTTCACATCCAACTCAATCTTCATATATCGACAAACTTTTAACATCCATGTTCAACACTCAAAAAGAACCTTTAGACATCCTTTGTTGATCTGTGATAATAGTAGAAGAAACTTGCTCTAATACCATAATGAAATCAAGATGAAGAATCTTGATTATTAGAGCAAAATTCAACACAATAGAAAAGAAAAATATTCCCAACAAAAGATGATAATCAAAACGAAAAAAAAAAATATTAACATGTACAATTAATTTCTCTATCCAATTATAACTAACTACAACTCATAACAATGTCACCAACTCTTAACCACTAACTAAATAATAAATTGTTACACGCATGCAACACCCAATAAACAAAATAGTAGTGTATCTAACATTGTACTATAGCTAGTTTGTTGTGTTTTAGATTATAATCTTTTAGCTTTTTTTTTGTCACTACTGAACCCTGGTATTCTAACTTTATTTAACTAATATGAATTAAGTTGACTGATAGCAAAATTTTATATGTGATAAATATTTCCCTATTTATGTGCATGTGTAGGAATAAACTATTCTTATAAACGATATTGTAAAGAGAGGGTAGTAATAACACAAATTAGGGGTATAATGGATTGATTTTGTTGGATTCACAACTATAACTTAATCTAACTAAAAGCATTTGAGTTAGAAAAGATAAACTCAACCTACAATAAGCAAATTATTCCAAGAGGCAACTCAACTTAACTCAACTCATTCCAATCTAGATCAATTAGTTTGGGTGTTAGTTAATTTGGGTTGTGATAACTTGAGTTTATTAATTTCTTTTTCAAAAAAAATGCTTGAACTTTAGATTAAATTATCTTTGAAAAAGAAGCTAATAAAATAAAGGGCATCAACGAGTATTAGATCAATCTTGTTCAACCCAATTCACCAAATTTTGTTTGGTTGGACATTGTTATTTTGATGGGTTTTACATCCCTAAAACAGAGTTAATTAGTGGGTGCTCAAAGCCACTTGAGTTATTTACCTCGTTTTTTGTTAACCTTGTTTTGGAGCCATGAAGTTGGTCTATGTATGCATTATCTCAAATTAATATGCATTCCCTTTCAATCACTTATCCTCCAAAAAAAATAAGAGTCAAATTAATTAATTAGACCAAAATAATTTTATCAATTTTTGACAGTTCACACATAGCCAGAGCAAGAAAAAGTTCCATTTTATTTATAGGGGAACAACAGTACTTTAAACCTTAAGTTAAAAAATTTGGATGTAAATCATTTAAACTAACTACTCTTTTGTCAATTTGCTCATTTTAAATTTATACTTAGCAACGATAGGCAGGGGGACGAGGGCTTTAGCGATGAAATTTGTGGCTAAAAGAAATACATATGTACTGTAATACATATAAGGTACTCGACCTTAATAAATATATAACCAATTCATATATAGTGGCATCATTTACTTACGTAACAAATTAAGGATGGTTGCGACTCATGATGACCTAACATCCATTATTGCATGCATGTGTGGTCTCTATGTATCTATTCACAGTGGATAATTGACAAGCCACAATTGTTGAATTGCTAGCCAAAAAACTTAATGTTTTGGGATTAACGTAATGCTATGTCTTATCAGAAAAAAAAAAATTAAAAAAATATATATATATATATATATATTATTTTGTTAAAATGGTAATTTTGTATAGTTTCCAATTAATATATATCTCTAATCAATATGAAGATGAGCTTGATGGATCTAACTTAGGAAGTATATTTATGTATTTAATCTCACCTAGTTAAAATTTGTTACATTATGACACAGATTTCTTGTGTTTGTATGTGTGTATATGTACATATACATACATA
>JAJIYU010007161.1:0-19544 GCA_030144865.1 Tinospora cordifolia | reverse complement strand
AAGAGATGAATGGGATGGTTTGAAGAGAAGAAAAGGGTGTTATTTATAGACGTCCTTAGTCAATCAATTCATTCTACTAATATTTTAACATATATATATATATATATATATATATATCCCACCTCCAAATTTTGCTACTCATATTTTAATATACATATTTTAATATATATATATATATATATATATCCCACCACCCCATTCCACTACTCATATTTTAATATTTTTTTTTGTGGAATTACTTATGTGATAATCAAGATAGTGGTAATTTTTTTTCGGTGGGGCTAAAATCACCCCACAAGTGGATTAGTTCACCCCAAATACTAAGTTCAACCCTACAACTATTAAAGAAATGATAAATCCACCCCACATTTTCGTTGAAAATACTAAACCACCCTTATTTAAATTCTAATTAATAATTAAACACCAAAAAAACACCCCCTTCACCGGCTCAATCGTCCGATGGCGAATCTCCGATGTCTCTCTTGCAAAAATATTGGAAAGCCTCAAAAACACATATTTTTTGCTAGAAATCTCTTGTACCGGCTTCACAGAGTCCATTTCGAGCTGTTGGAAGGCCAAAACGGTGCCACTGCGAGAGGGTGCAACCGTCGGCGGATTTGAAGAAATATTCGAAGAAAACACGCAGATTTGGTAAGATTTGACACTTTTTTATGTTTAGAAGTCATTTTATCGTGATTTGGACCAGTTTTGCTCCAATTTCGTGTCGAATCGCAAGCAATAGCAGTCGAACTGTGGTTAGGTCATCCCGGCAAGAGTCTCGATCCACATCAGCCGAGACCCCAAGCATGGGTCTCGGTTTACACTGGCCGAGGCCCCAAGCATGGGTCTCGGTTCACACTAGCTGAGACCCCAACAATAGTCTCAACCAAGAGGGCCGAGACCCTAAGAAAAGTCTCAGCCCACTTTGATCGAGACCCTTCCTTTGAGCAGAAGTCTCGGCCGAACTGGGTCGATTTGGATCGAGACTCTTCGTTAGAGTCTTGTTCCACTGTGGGCGAGTGACCCACATGGCGTCGAGACACATAATTGCCAAAATTATAATTATTGTTTATTTATTTATATATTTATTTGCCTTTGAATATTATACTGATTAGTCATATATTATGCAGAAATGGCACCAAAGAAGAAAACAATTACAAAAAATATATCAAGCACTCAGTCAGAAAGTGCATCTTCTTCGAGGCCTCTTTTGACGGCATCACGGAGGCGAGCTATGGTGGCGGCAAGATCTAATCTTCCGCCAGTCAGTGAAAGCTCCTTACAGTATGTAGAAGATGAAACTAAAGGACATGAAGTCGGCCAATTGCATGAAGAACATGAAAAAGGTGAGGCTACTGTTGGACCTTTTCCCAGTGGTCCAAGTGATATGTCTGTTCTGAAGAGTTTTAAGCATCATGTTGCTGCAGCAGTATAGAAGAATGAGGTAAATTTATATCATTAAAAGTAGTTTATAGTAAAATATTTCATTTTGTCAACAAAGAATTATTAATAATTTGAAAAAAAATATTATGTGAGTGCAGCATCGAGGTCCATTGAAATGTATCAACCATGGGAATATGATCAAGTCTTGGGACATTGAATGTCACCCAGAACAGGCTCGCCTACAGGAGTTGATCAATAGATCTAGACTGAGCCCATTGATCACTTGTTCCTATAGTTATGCTAATAGGACGTTGATATCAGCATTCATTGAGAGGTGGCATCAAGAGACAAACACATTTCACCTCCCATTCGGTGAGATGTCGATTACACTTGACGATGTTCGCATTCTTCCTCACATTCCAGTCATGGGAAAATCAATTTCAGTAAAGCAGATGAAGTTTGATGGTGCTGTGCAGTTGGTGTGTGAGTGCCTTAGTGTTTCTAAAGAAGAAGCTGCTGAAGAGATTAGACCAGCTAAAGGGCTCACAATAAGCAAGATATGGCTAAAAAATCTCTTTGGTACGTCCAAAGAAAATGCAAATGAATATTACAATGTTGAAACAACTGCCAGAGCTTTTATTTTGTATCTACTAGGCAGTACATTGGTTACTGATAAGAGCGGTACTCGAGTTCATGTGTCCTTTCTTCAGCTCTTAAAGAATGTTGATACTATCAGGTCGTATGCGTGGGGAGCAACAACTCTTGCCTTTCGTACAGCCAACTCGGTAGTGCTTCACGAGCTGATGTTTATCAGGTTGTAGGATATCTCACCCTACTTGAGGTATATTTGCGACTCTCATTTAACCTTATACATTTGTATTTTCTATATAAATGACGATTGTTTCAATTTGCGCATTCTATAGGGTTGGACCATTTCCCCTTTACTCATGCACGTGTCAATCCCCACTACTATAATAATTTGCCGCGTGTTGTTATGTGGACCCAAAGGATGGAGGTGGGTCTTGATGATGCTATATGTTGACACTGCGTCGGACAATTGATCAGTTGTGTCCTCAGGAGGTAAGTATTACATGTTATTGAAATCTTTGTATTATAAGTAGTTATTGAAATCTTTTAACTTAAAGTAGTTCTATCTTTTTCAGGTTTACTGGGATTCGCGTAGGGAGTCAAGAGAGGGTGCACATGTATCGGAGGTAGCATTTTATATTGGGTTGATTAACTGTTTAGATGTTGTAGAGTCATACCACCCCAATAGATTTCTCCAACAGTTAGGATATGTACAGTCAATACCTGACCCTCCACTTGAGCCAATAAGAGCAGATCGAGGGGCCACAGGCAATAAATATTCAGTGAAGCACATGTTTATTCCTCAATTATTTGAAAGGTGCCAAAACCATGTCTTAGGCTACAGTGTTCGGAGGGATGAGGCACGTCATCCATAGGATTCATCACCAGGTTACATGGAGTGGTTCTCATCAATATCGCATCTATTGTTGAAAACCCAGAGGCATTTGATGAGCATGGCAGCCACAATTTAGACAACGAAATCATGCGAGTAAATATTCATTACGTTGAACATTTAAACAACAAAAATGCCACGTTTGTTTGTCTTTTAATAGTTTTAATTTGTTGTGCCAGCGGAATAGGGTTGCATTGGACATTAGGCTATAGTGGAGATCACTGCCTGAAGATCAATTAACCCTTGATGGAACACGCAGCTATGTTGACTCCATGATCGATGCGCTCGCAGGTATTGACATTGGAGGAGTGACTTCTGGGACTATTGATGAAGCAACTACGCCTTCGAGTCCTATTCCACCGGATGTTGCTAGTTCGTCGCAGCCATTTTGAATGTTTTTTTCAAAGAAGCAGAGGGCCTCTCGTGATACTTGGATTTCGATACTTTGTAAGACATTGTAGTGACTTTGAATTGTAATCAACTAAAACTTAATTTTAGTTATAATCTTTGTTTACAATTTATTTGTGTATTCATGTATTCAATGTACAGATGCTTGCATGTGAAATTTGAGCTCAAATTACAAACAAAAAAAAAAAGAAAACCCCGTGTTGGAGTGGGTCTTGGCCCAGGTCGGCTGAGATCGACGCAGATGGTCTCGGCCCTGGGTGGCCGAGACCATTTCAATGGTCTCGGCATCGAAGGCCAAGACCTTCCCCATGGTATAGAATTAATTTATAGTAATATATATATTAATATATATAGGATTAAATTATAGTAATTGATTAATTAATTTTATTGATTGGTATATGTAATTTATAGTAATTTATAGTAATATGAAATATTATATAATACAATACATAATATTATATAGTATTGTATTGGGTAAATATATTTATATAGAGATATAAGTTGAAAAAAAAAAAGATATATGTATACATATAGAGTAATGTATATGTAGATATATACATATAAATATATCTATATAAATTTATATATATAGTGTGTGTATATATATATATATATATATAAGTTATAAAATAAATAAATAAATGAGTTTTGTTTTGGTGCATGGGCTTTCAGCCCATGCGCCAAAACCAAAATCATAATAAAAAAATTAGTTACTTGCGCATGGGCTTCAGCGTGCGCCACTTAAAAAAAAGAGTGTTTTAATATGAAAAAATGGAAAAAAAAAACCGATGAAAATACAAAAAAATACCCAAATATTTTCGAAAAAATATGGAAAAAAACCAAAACTCAAACCCTAGCTGCCCCAACTAAGCAAAAATGAAAATTTTCCTAATTTGGAAGGTGAAAAATGACAAATCTAACCCTCAAAGACTCTATATAAACTCCCATATTCTACCCATTTCATTCATCCCAAAGCAAGAGTTGAAATTTTTCTTACTCTTTCTTTGCCTCCTTCTTGGCAAATTCAATCATTTTTCTTCTTTTCTTGAGCTACTCTAAATAGCTTGTGAAGTAGTAGCAACGAAGATTTACAAAATTTAGGAAGCGATCTCGGGGTGAAGTTTTTTCCTTTCTTTTAATTTATTATTTTGATTTAAATAAAGTTTGCTCGCTTTATTAGTTAAATTTATTCTTGTCATTTTTATGCTATTCAATTATTATACTGCTTAGACTAAGAGAGTATGCTTTGTAGTTGTGTCTTGTACGATCTTCTACATCAGAAATCAAAAGTTAATATGAATGTTATACTGTTGGAGTTATTATTTATCATGCATCATCATGTTGCTTATGACCAAGAGAGTATGCTCTATAGTTGCGTCTTGTACGATCTTCTACATCAGAAATCGAATCAATGTTTTCGTGAATGTGAATGTTATTTAATTACCGTTGTAATATTTATTTATTATTGCTCCTATACACAAAAATAAGATTAAATAAGATGTCAACCACGTACCGGTACGAGGACGGACTTTCTGTGTTCCATGTAGAATTGAAACTGGCTGTGAAGACTGACACCAAAATGGAACGGGTTTCAGGAATGATCCCACTAGAAATGGGTTTGAGTTTCAAAATTGATCTCTCTCCCTAGATTTGGAGCACAGAGGTTATCCTCGTTCGGTCTAAATTACGACTGGAATAATATATTGTTTGAATCAAATTAATCCCTAAAAGTGTTTGATATGTTTGTATTATTAACATAATGAATTAAATAGCTGGAATGATTCGCTGGGCTTTTTAGCTCACCTTCCCCCCCCCCCTCCCCTATTTTTTACATTTCAGGAAATTAATTTATCAGCTCACATGGGAGATTATTTGTTAAGAAATTTCTTTATTTCATTGCAGGGCATGTGGGCCCAACCAAAATTATTTATTTCAGTTTTGAAATTATTTTTTCACTATAACAGTTCATGTACTATAAATTTTTGAATAAATAAATGAAGAGTTTAGTTTTATTTATAATGTCATGAATGATTAGAAAAGAAAGAAAAGAAGAACGTAGCCTGGGCACATCTCCCGAGCGGCCCAAGATTATTAATTGAAGAAAATTATACCGTCAGATAACGTGGACGATGGAGCTCGGGAGGTAAGGTGTTACTGGTGAAGAAGAAGAAGAACTATGGAGGAGAGGTGACGAAGAAGAACCGTGAAGCCGTGAGATCGGGAGAGACGAATGCCTTCAAGCTTCAGTGACGATGAGATCGTGAGAGTGAGAGAGACGAAGAGGTGAAGAAGAAGAACTGTGAAGCGCAAGAGAGAAAGATGCAAATCCAGTTGAAACATAGGGCAACTGTCGACAGGTTGAACAATGAAGGAGGAGCGTGATTTGTGAAGGTCTGATTTTGTGATGACGAGATCGTGAGAAAGCGGTGAAGAAGATGAACTATGGAGGAGAGGTGAAAAAGAACCGTGATGCGTTGAAATCAGGAGAGACGAACACTTCAGGGTTCAAGCTTCAGTGACGATGAGATCTTGAGAGTGAGAGAAACGGAAAGCCGGCGAGGTGAAGAATAGTGAGCAGCGCCAAACAGGGTTTAGGGTTTAGGGCAAGCAGGCAAGTTGAAATTTAGGGTAACTGCGCAAGTTGTAGTTTTGGGCATCACAAGACCTGATAACCCACAAGAAAATAAGAAAAAAAAAATTATTTTTTCTGTTTTGGAAGGACAACATCAAAAAAATAAAAATAACAAATAAAAAAAATTATGCTTGACATATGTTACTCTTAAGACCTACTGAAAGAAATAAAAAATAATATTGAAAAATAATTTAATATTTTTATAATTTTTTTTAGATTTGAAAATTTAAATTATCTTTTATAATCTTTATTTGGGTGTAATATTTTTATTAAAAATAAGAAGAGATATAATATGTATAATTATTTTTAATAACTTATTAATATGTAGTATGTAGTATTTTTATATGTAGTATGTAGTATGTAGTATTATTAAAAAGAGATATAATATGTAGTATTTTATATTAAATAACTTAAAGCTAAATTTAAAAAATATTTTTTTAAATATTAATTAAATGTAAAATATAAAAGTAATGATTAAAATTTAAATTAAAAATTTATTATAAATTAAAATTTATTTTTAATTTATTACTAAATAGATTAATCTTAGTTAAATTAACTTATTTATAATATATATATATATATATATATATAAACTTATTTTTAATCGTGTTAAACGTATCTGTTTCGAGTTTAAGAGGTTAACCTGTCTATGACCCGTTTTTAGTCGTGTCTAATCGTGTTCGACCCGTTTAGACCCAAACCCGTTTATGTTAAACCCAAATCCTTTAACTTCCTGTCGTGTTCGGGTCGAGTTATCGTGTCGTGCCACAAATTGTCACCCCTAGAAAGCAATAAGACTATTTTTCTCTTGAGCTAAAAGAGAACTAAGAAGAAAAAAAGAATGAAGAGACTCTCTTTCTCTTGAGAATAAAGAAAAGAAGAATGGGATGGTTTGAGGGAAAGAGAAGGGTGCTATTTTATTGACATCCTTAGCTAATCACCTCATTCCAATACTCATATTTTAATATATATATATATATATATATATATATATATATATATATATATCCTACCACCTCATTTCACTACTCGTA
The DNA here is from genome assembly GCA_030144865.1 of Tinospora cordifolia. Lineage (NCBI taxonomy): Eukaryota > Viridiplantae > Streptophyta > Magnoliopsida > Ranunculales > Menispermaceae > Tinospora > Tinospora cordifolia. The sequence goes on along the minus strand of JAJIYU010007161.1, from coordinate 12,607 downwards.
TTTTAATATATATGTCCCATTACCCCATTTCACTACTCATATTTTAATATATATATATCTCACTACCACATTTCACTACTCATATTATTTTAATATATATCCTACCACTTCATTCCACTACTCATATTTTAATATATTTTTTGTTAAATTACTTATGGGATAATTAAGATATTGGTAAAAAAAAATTTTTTTACTTTTCACGTGAATTTACTATTTTACCCCAAAGAGGCAAAATTAATATTCTACCCCTGAGTATTTAATGTGTTTTCACAATTTAATGAACTCATTTGTATATTCTTAATATTTGCTTATTTTTTAAGGTATTACATTGTTAGAAACAATTATATTTATACTTATATATGTAAAATATATTTGTTTATATTTGTTTTCATCTTTTTCAATAGCAATTGTGCTTATTTTAACATTGACATAGTTTTTTTAATTTTTCTAAGTTGACAAGTTTTTACCAAATTTTTTTCAAATTTCTCGCTCTTTGAATTGATTCTAATATTCAAAGATCAAAGTTTGGGGTGAAAGTCAAATTTATGTTCCTTGGTTACAACTCTAAGAAGGAAGAAAGGAACTTGCTTGTGAATGTCTATATAAATTGAAGTTTAAAAAAATTGAAAACTAATAGAATAAATAAATAAATAACTTAAGATTGAGTTTGAAATTTAAAATATGGCTCTCTCCTAAATAAGTAGAACTTTAAAGAAGGGAATAGTTGGTTCATCCTTCACCCTAGGGAAGGGGTACCGAATTTGCTTTTTTTTTTGCTCTAAAATTATTAAAAATTGCTAATGCATCAAAATACCTCTATTATACACCATTTCATCATTCATTCAATTATTTTTCCCAAAAATTGAATAATTTCTCTAAAATCATATTTTTCTTCCAAAAATTCCATTTATCACTCTAAAAATTCAATAATTGTTCCAAAAATTCAATAATCAGTCCTAAAAATTATTTTCCTCAAGAAAACACATTTTTCTAATAGTTTCATGTGTTTTCTCCTTAAAATTGCATTTTTCTCACATTATTCTCATTTTCTTCAATAAATAATTCGAAATTAAAAAAATAGAAAAAATTTCGTACATCTTCATTAAAATTCCAGAAAATACATAAGATGTACATATGTCGATCCGTCAATTCGATGCCAAAAACATGGGTTGTCACAGAAATAAGAACTGCTGTGATTATTCTAGTATTTTGAGAAGAAATTTAAAAAAAAAAAAAAGGTTTAGGTTGAGCCTTGTTGGCACCAAATGCAAGGCTTAAGCCTTTTATAGCCTTTAGACATAAGATCAAGGCACAAGCCCTCTTCAATAGGTGAGGCATAATCCTCAACTAGTGCAATGCAAATGATGTATTAAAATCTTGAGTTGATGAGAAAAGATTCAAGGTATACCATTGAAACTTAAACCTTAAAGGTAGTTTATCAATAGCCAAAAAGAGGAAAAGAGAGAGTAATATGTTTGATTTTATTATTAATTGGCTTCGAAAGATTATGAAGTTTCAATTAATAGGGGGTCGTGAAAACATGAAAATGAAATTTTTTATGCTGAGAGAGAGCTGATAACAATGAAAAAGAGTGTATTTTTAAGGTAAGGATATTTCACATTTTGTCCTTAGTCTGTCAGCATGCAACCTAGCTCATGCTTTTATTTATAAAACACTATAGAACTATGCTGTCTACTATAGTTCCTAGACCCCCTACTTTATTTATTAGTCTCGAACAACCAGAGTAAAACTTATTTTTAGCTCATGATGTAGATTATCAAACAACTAAATTGTACAATGATTATTTTGACATCAGCATAATTTGTTGGATCTATAAAAGTTAATTTTGAAGGCTAGTAGTCGCCTTATATATTGACCAGAGTCCACAAGTCGTTCAAACCTTCAAGTCCACTAATGACACTTCTAACTGCAATTTCTATTAAGTCAACGTCGAGGAGTATTTGGCTCTCTAGCAATTGTTTCCCTCACCTTAACCAAGCTTATCTTCTGGACTATAATTATTTTATTCAATTACAAAGTTTCTAAATTATTAAAAAATAAATAAATAAATAAAAGAGCTCAATGTAAAGTTGAAAATTCCTTGAGGCAATATTTCTTAGGAGCCAAGGGCACATTTTAAGAAATAACATAGAATCCAGTAGGTGAAATGAAAGAAATACAACTTTGTTACCAATGGAAAGCACTCTAACTGTTAGCTTTGGACACCAAAATATCTGATACTTGAGTAAAGAAATACAAGTTTAAAGCATTAGAGAATAGATACTTGAGTAAAGAAATGAACAAACCTGTAAACATACTGGAAAGCACCAAGAATTGTTCTTTCCTCATGTGTCGCTTCATTTCCAAGTATATTTAAAGCATCTGGTGCATGCACAGCTATTATACACCCATCAAAATTTTCTAGTGAACCATCTAAGCATGACACGTTACAACCTGCAGGAAGAACTCACTAGTCTCAATAGAAGTCAAGCAAAACTATGAGAACCATATTTATACTAATTGTTCGGAATCTTCACGAGATGTTCTTTAAATTGGCATGTTTAGTGCTAAAATTTTTGTAACATCTTCTCTCTTATAGAAACAATTTTTATAGTGTTAAATCAGTTTTGAAAATCAGAATTTTGGGCTAACATGTTTGTTTTAGAGACTATTATCTGTTGCATATTATGTTCCTAATAATATGCTGGTGTTGGAAAACGGAACGCTTTTTTAATGTCATTTTGCTTATCAGTTTAGAATAATTTCAAAATTCTTTCTGCAACAAATTCTGAATTGAATATTAATTTGATCTCAAAACTGCTATGCTCAGAAGTTTCCAAAATATTGGGCATATTTTTTTTTTTTTGAAATCTAAGCATCTGATGCATTCCATATATATTTTACTAGATTTCAGAAAAAGGAATTCCTACAATGTAATGTTTTTAGACTTGCTTGGAATGTTTCTAAAAATCTTTTTTTGATAGATTGTGAATCATATATCAGTTTTGCTCTAAATTCCTATGTGCTCAAAACTTCTAGAATATTAGACATCATCGTTATTTTAGAAGTTGTTTTGCTGATTTTCTGAAAAAATCGAATGTCTCAAAATAACATTGTGAACTGTTTAGAATGTTTTCAAAATAGAATGTTTCTGGAACATTTCTAGAGTTGCTTTTTATTGTGATCAGAATCTCTCTTCAAAATAGAATGTGTTTTAAACCTAAAATATGATTCTTGATAAAATCTGCAACAGATGTTTTCTTTAGAATGATATCAAAATCTTTCCTTTAACAGTTTTGGAATGAATATCAATTTGTTATCAAATCTCCTTACTCAAAATTTTTCCAGAAAATTGGATATGAAAAATTCTACTACTATTAATTTTCGAAAATAGAATATTGCATGTTGGATCTGTTTAGAAACTAAATACTGTTAGCTACTGTTATTAAAATCTAGTTATATGAAAATGGAAATAATGCATATTCTCTAATAACCGTTGGATAAGTTTCTGATTTCTATGAAATATTTCTTTTGGCACATTTCTAGTTTTGGTATCCGCTGCATTTTCTTGTTCTTGTTTTTAGAAAAAGGATCTTTTTCAACAATGTCGTTTGAACTCTATAGAATGTTTTCAAAACATTTCCTTTGGCAAATTTCTGCAATCAATGTTTAAATATCTTTCAATATTATGCGCTCAGAATAAAATCATTTCCCAAAATATTCTTATTAAAAATCTGCAAGTGTTCCTCAAGTAAGGAATGCCAATATCATGGGGATTTGATTTAGAAGATAAGTAATTATTCATTCCATTCAGCAAATTTCAACATGCTTGCAATCAGAGAAAGGAATGTCGCAGAAGGTTGCTACTACTCTTAAAAAGAAACAGATTGCTGGAAATCATCTGTGTATCTGTCAAGACTATGCCCCAAAAATTTCTGTTTGTCAAAGATTTGCTCTGTTCTGAAGTCTATATATACAAAGTCATCTGCAGCTTTCATCCATCACTTGAAGCTACAAAGAAAACATCATTTATACATGTGGGAATCACTGTATTGAGTGTTGAAAGCTATACTTTATTTAGTCTTGTTTCATTGAGCGATTGAAGGAGTGATACTCTCTACAGCTTGTGTGTTTGCAGAGTTTGTGTTTCGTGTGCATATGGTGCTGCTGTAGAATGTTAAACCAATTGTAAGTATTGCAAAATATGGCATCGATGTTGTGGCCATCGTGTTAGTCCAGTTACAATAGATGTGCGGTGTAGTTATATTGCAAAGTGTGGCATTGGTATTGTGGTCATCATGTTAGTCCAGTTACAATAGTTGTACGACTTATTCATAGTGACACTCTTTATCTGGGCGAGCCCCCGCAGATGTAGGCTTGTTGGCTGAACTGCATGAACATCTCCTTGTGTCGTTTCCCCTCTTGCAATATCTTTTTATTTCCTTGTTGCATATTATTTTACAGACTGTTAACTAATTGTTTTAGGGACTCTATAATCTAACACTAATGTTGGTCTAATGCAGCAAAAAGTTGGAAATTAAATCAAATACTTCTAGATATTCTTATTATTAGGATTTTAATTATTGTGGTTCATTTTTAGTATGATTTTATCTCTATTTTTTACTTCAAATAGTTTCAGCCTTTTTTCCTTTCCAAGGACACATAGATAGGATATATTGATATATGAAAAAGACCTGTGGGATGAGACCTCCCATAAAATCTTACAAAGAAGCCAAAATAGCATACGCTACCCAATCATCAAAATAATAACCTAAAGACAGCTTAGAGGATGAGGTCCATGTTGTGAACAAAATGATGGAACTCTCATATATCTTATCTATGCTTACGCTACTAATGTCGAAGATTCATTAGTTCCTCTCCTTTCATATAACAAACCAAACAGAAAAGAGAATACATTTCAACTAATGTTTTCTAATGTTTTAGAGGAGATATCAAAATACAGAAAACATTGTTTCAACTGTTTGGGGTCCCAAATTACATGCAAAGACTACTAGCAATGCAACACACACACACACAAAAGGCCTTCAAAACTCATTCTGAATATCTTCACCAGTTCTCCTGCCTTTACAAACTAGAAATGGGAGAGTGCGAAGTTTTTTAGAAAAAAAAAAAAAAAACTTCTGAAAGGTATCAAAATAGTTTAACTTCCTAGACCACAATGATGAATGAGGAATGTGTGAAGATATGGGCACTATGTTAGGCAAATAGGCAAACGAAGAAATATTTGGAAGAAAGACACCCTTGGAGTCACCTGTCCAAACAATATGATCATCAGACTCTACAGATGGATCTGGTTCAGTTTCTGCAATAACATGGCTGCTCGCTGTGTGGCATTATTTGTTTCATTATTTGTAGCATCAAAGTCCAATTCAAAACGGGCTAGTTGCCTAAGCTTTCCAATACTATGAAAGCAGAAATCAGCGCATTATGTGCTCATGACAGTCAATAAAGGTGGGGGAATTATGGCATAAATGAAGAAGTTTCACATCCTTAGTTTTCCCAAAATTTGATGCAGTTGTCATTACCTTTTTCCCGTCAATCTTGATTGGAGAACAAGCAACAGATCAAGTAGATGAACTGCAATGGAGATCGAAGAGTGGCCTTAGGGCATTAAAATGCATCCTGGCCATTTGAATGAAAGCCATTGATGCTGATTATGATTTTTTCCCAATGATGAGTAGCTTGTGTCTCAAAAGCACATTGCCCAACTCGAGACCAGCATGCTGAATATCTTTACAGACTTGAAACCATTTAACCAAAGTGACATCCATTCACTTCATCTTCATTTTTCCAAAGAAACTTCCTTGTCATCTTTTCAATTTCAATAGCCACTAGAGTAGCCTTCAAAATGTGGACATGGGGACAACTCCAAGAAATATTTCTGAAACTCTACCTTCTTCATCAATTCATTAACTTTTCTAATATTGTGGCGTATCAACTACTTCATATGTGTCATTTTTTACTATAACTTGCTCACGTTCGATTGGTGATTCCATAGGGGCGACAAAGTCAATATCAGGGAGGAAAGGATTTTGTGTAGTAGGAAGGACAACAGTTGCTTGTGGAGCATTGGAATGTGATGTAACAGGAGAAGGGACCAAGAAAAGGAGTGTACCTAGGTAGCAAGGTTATCCATGAAAGCCATTTGTGTGTTAGGCACTATATAATGAATGATCTCTCCAATTTTGTTGGTGAGTGTTTTTACAATGACTTTGTATAGGCTTGTTATGAGACTTATTGGGTGGAAGTCATCAACTCTAACTTAAGTCTTCTTGAGGATGAGACAGATGTAACTCCTGTTAGTGATTCTATTAATAACTTCGTTGTGGTAGAACTCTTGAAAGAACTGGAAGATGTCTCCTTGATGAGTTCACAACTCTTCAAGTAGAATTACATAGTGAATCCTTCTAGCCCAAGTGCTTTTTTACCATCACAATCGAAAAATAGTGATCCAGATTCCTCTTATTCAAATGGTCATTCAAGCCATTGTTGGTGTTCCTCTGAAATATAACTCCAATCAATTCCCTCTATGCCCAATGAGCCATTTCCCTTCTCAAAAACACAAACTTGAAAAGTGATAGACTTATAAAGTGTTCCAATGTGATCCTCAGAATGTTATCTTCTTCTTCAATAATGTTGTTTTTAACTAATTCAAGTTTTGAGATAAAGTTCCTAGATTGTCGCACGTAGAGTATCTTGTAGAAAATTTTGGAGTTGACAACACCTTCAATTACCCACTTTATTCTTTGTTTTTGTTGCATTACTCTCTCAATTCTATAGTTAATAGCCTAAATGTTCTCAATCAATTGTAATCTTTTGTTCACATTAGTGGCAGACGTATTGGGTCCAATGTTGGATAAGGGTAGGGAGGCTAAAAGATTGAGGGGTTTTGTGGTTGGGAAGGAGAAGATAGAAGTAACTCGTTTGCAATTTGCCAATGACACTATTCTATTTTTTTATGGGGAGGAAGAAAATATAGAGCATGCGTTTAGAATAGCGCAATGGTTTTGTTGGGTTTATGGGTTGCGAGTTAATATGTCCAAAACATGCATTGTTAGGATATCTACATCAGAAGAGTGGCTAAAAGGGGTTGCAATGAGGATTGGGTGTGATCAAGGATAATGAACTTCAAAGTATTTAGGGATGCATTTGGGAGGGAAGCCAACGTCCCCCGCTTTTTGGGAACCTATAGTAACTAAGGTGGCTAAGAAATTGGAAAGATGGAAGTGAGCGTTCCTTTCGAAAGGGGGTAGACTTACACCGATAAAATCAATGTTAGATGTCTTGCATACATCTTATTTGTAAGTTTTTAAAATTCTAACGGGAAAAGCCTATCAGATTAAGAGATTGATGCGAAATTTTTTGTAGGACGGGATGGAAGAAGGTCATGATTTACATCTAGTGGGGTGGAAACAAGTGCAGATGACGAAGGATTTAGGAGGCCTAGGGATTGGCAACCTAATAGCAAAGAATAAAGCATTGGTAGGAAAATGGCTATGGAGGTTTCAGAGGGAACAAGACCTGTTGTGGAGACTGATTAGAAGCAGACTCAATCTGAATATCAATGGTAGGGATGCAAGGGTACAGAGGAACGCAACTCATAGGAACCCATGGAAGTTCATCCACTCTCTTCACCATTGTTATGACCCACTTATCAAATTGCGGCTAGTAAGAGGTGATGCGATTAGGTTTTGGGAGGATGCATGGTGGGAAAATGAGACTTTCTTGGCCATGTTCCCTAGGCTGTACAGACAATCAACAAGCCATAACTACTCATTTCCTACTTTATAGATCACAGATCAAATTCGACGCCTATTCACTTGGAGTTCCATGTGCGATCAGTCAGTGGTTTGAGGTGTGAAGAGGAAGAGGCCACTCTTTGATTATTGTTAGGTGAGTGTGCAATGCAAGATAGAAAGTTTAGAATTGTTTGGTTCAAAGAGACTTCTAGTAAATTTTCCTCACAATCCTTCCTTTCTATTTTGATTGATGATCCATTAATCCAGTCCTCCCCAATATTAAAGGAGATTTGGAAGGCTCCTTCCATCCAAAGTGAAGTTCTTTGCATGGTCGGTGGTTAAGGAGAACATTAACATGGGGGATATGTTTTAAAAACGATTCCCGTGTCATTATATTTCTCCCTCGTACTGTTTCTTATGCAAACAAAGTGGAGAATCAGTTGCACACTTGTTCTTTAGGTGTCCTTACTCAAATAATTTTTGGGATAAGTGGAGGAGGCCTTTTCCTATATTCTCAGAGGATTCCAAGTAGGACATGCTATTTAGTGTTTGTCTGTTCTGGGAGGTGGAACGTGAAGTAGAGGGCCCACTGGATTGTGGCAAGTTTGGCAATGGTTTGGTATTTGTGGAATGAGAGAAATGCTAGGATCATTGATGACAAATCCCTACCTCCAAGTGAGATTTGAGAAAAATCTCAGTCTTTTAGCATCATTTTGGATAATTAACTGTTCTCTATCATTGAATGTCGGATTGGTTAAGAGGGCGGGGCAATGTCTTGTAGCAAGTTGGTGGGTGGGGGTTTGAATGAGAGTGAGTGTGTCTTCTAGGGGAATCATCACAAGTTTGTAATTATAAATAGTTGTTTCTTTTAGAAAAATTGTAATCTTTTGTTTCGGGCCTCCTCATGCCCATCTGAGGTTGCCACATGCTTCCAAAGTGGCAACCTCTAACATCAGTTTGGCTCAAAGAGTAGTAGCATGGGCTGCAAAATGCTTACTCTACTCTTTCAAGTTGCCCTTCACATCCTTCAACTTTTAAATGAATCTCTATTTTGCCCATCCAACCTGACCTATAAATGCCCACCATTGTTCCAATAGAGTATGAAAATCAGGACGAGAGAGCCCAAAGTGTTCAAATATGAAAGCTGATGGGCCCCAAGTTTAGCCAGTGGTCGGAGATTAACTTCTAGATTGCAAACTATTTTCAAATAAGAAATGTTGCTTGCCAACTGAGATTAAAATGAAATAAATCTAGTCATGCCATTGTCGAAGAGACTTACCAATGGACCTAGTGAATGAGAGGATGACCAGTGTCAGTTACAAATCATTGCCCTCTTCATCAAATTGTGCTATATCGTTTGGCAATTAAGCCTTTTGGCAATCAATCTAGTCTTGAAATTGTGGGAGAGATCCGTCGTTGGACCAAGTGAATGGAAGGTTGATCAATTCAATGTCTCTCCGCTCCAAATCATTGATCAGTTAATCAAATTGTGCCACGAACCTGAATATTGTTTGGCAATTAAGCTTTTATTCTTGCCTGCACACTACGTTGAATCTCCTTCTATGCACCATGCACATGACATGACAAATGATAATGTTGCTAACACGTCCCAAAAGTTAATCCTTTTTGAAACAAAGCAAGGCCCATACACCAAAGTAAACTATCAACGTAGCATGTCAACCCCTCTAATCTTAATGGAGATAGTGTAGGTTGCAATGAAGTAATCCAGCACTTGTACTTATCTACAATCCCATAACAGAATGACAACCTTAGAAGACCCGTTTGTTGGCAGCAACATCCATTAAAGAAACTTGAGTCTCCAAAAGTTTTTTTACCAAATCTACTATAATAGCCTTCCTTTTAATTTCTTGTAATGCAACTATCTCTGGCCTTACTAGACAAATTGTCTTCTTGATGCTGTGAATTTCATCATTGGAACCACAGCCCTGTATGTTCCAACAATAAATCTTCATGATGGAAGCTTGTCTTCCCACACACACCACCATCGCTGCTCATTGTGGTTCAAAGCTCAAGTCAATTAATCTGAAAATAAAAGTTTTAGTTATCTGGATATTAGTTTCCAAATTAGAAAAGAAATCAAGTTTTCTTTTTAATCCCCCTTTAATTAATATGCTTCATTTGCTCTTTCTCTCCTTAAACAAGCATTTTTTATTGTCTCCTCTCAAAATCTCATTTTTCATATAACCAACACTAACAGATGCATGCATGCATTTGAAAGATTATGCAGAGCAATTGCACTAAAATTTAAATTTAGACAAAATCACTCAAGCTGTTGTAGCAAGTATATTGATTGAAATGTGTAGTACGTATGTCAAAGTTTCAATTCTTGTATACTACCTTAGAAATTTATGTTAGCATTCCAGCAAGGTCTTCAGCTCTGATTGTTTTACGTGAACTATGGTCTTTCAGTTGATGTAATAATTGAGAAGCGAGAACAAAACCTAACTTTGCAACTACAGAAGGAAACAAGAAAAGCTCACCTCCATCAGTTGATGTAATAGTTTGTACTGCACAACCTGTTCTTATTTGGCAACCTTTGCTTTCTAGCTCTTTTCTCACCTGATTGAAACAAATGTTGGGGTGAAAACTATCTAGCAGTTTAGCTATAGCAAAGCACAACTTACACATCACTGCTAATGAAACATCCAAAAGAAAAAGATAAAGAATACCCTGTTGACATAAGAATGTGAACGCCATCTCACAGTCATCCATTGTGGCCTACCAAAAAGCTGCAGAATATAAAACAAAAAAAGTTAGACATGGCATTTGGTGTATACAGAAAGAAGAATTCATCATTTTAAAAAAGAAACACTTTGTTCTTAAGGAGCAAAAAAGGGAAAAAAAAAAAAAGGACTCCCTGGTGCTAATTTACATCATCAACAACATTTGAAGCTAAATACAAGGACCTGAAGTAAGTGGTGGTTACGGCAAAATGAAAGAACTGCAAAGGCAGAGAAGCCCAGTACTCCTTCTGTAGGGCATGACCATATTGAAGCACAAATCGGAACCTTCAGAGTTTTGAAAATGAAAATGCAACACATAAAACAAAATCAGCCACTTCTAGATAAAATTAAGAATTTGAAAAAGTACATTCAGTAACTCACTAGGTAAGCCTTTTGAAATAACTCAGAATAACCATGGGACTTTATGAAATCTCCCAAAGTTTCACCGCGATCAATGTCAGGATTTCCCTCAAGGCCTTCAAGATAACTGCACAGAACAAAATTTTATTTTGGTAAAAAAACTGGATTGCCAAGTAGGCAAAGACACTTAACTTGGGAGGTTTAAAATAAGGAAAACTACACCTTAACAAGCCTTTTATATTATGTCTACATTCAGCTTGGCCTATGAACAGATAAATAGTTGCATACTATTACATAATCTAGGTGCAATTCAAAATTTGTGCCTAAACTGGAATTCCTAGATGACAAAGCATTGCAATGTGTGTTTCATTATCACCAATTAGCAATAAATCATGCCAACATTTCTTCTATTTTCCTGGAGGTCATATTGGCTTCGATCACCCTAGCCCACAAAGAATCATTTTCTTCCAAAAATCTCCAGAACGATTTCCCTGCAAAAGCTTCGTTACGTGGCTTCAAGTCTGCCAATCCAAGGCCACCATGATGCAAATTCATGACTACTTTCTTCCATCGAAGCAGACGTGATGCTTTTCCTACATCTTCATGTTTCCAAAGGAATGAACTCATCTTCTTCTCAAGAAAAGCAACTACTTGACGAGGCATAGGGAAAACTGACATGAAATAAGTTGTGATAGCATGAAGTACAGACTTAAGTAGGATCATTCTGCCTCCTCAGTAAATATAATTACTGCACACCTTTAATCCTTCTCAATATCGTATGAATTACTAGGTCCTAGAAAGCCAATGATGCAGGGGTGGGCATTCCATGGTAAATTAACGGCCAAGCAGCAACAGAAATGCCAAGGTTATTTTGCAGAGACGATGACCTCTTCTGCAGGAACATTAATCTCGGTAATTTGGCATCTAAGAATATTGACACTCAAACCACATATGAAACAAGAGCTTTTAACAATCACCATTCTGCTTTGAGTTTAGATCCATCATGGTTAATGAAGAAGAGGCAGTGATTAGCAAATTGGATCTTTGAAACATGAAGCTTATCTCTCCCAACTTCAAAACCTCGCAAAACTGATTTCACTCTTACCTTACTCACCAAGCTGTCTAGTACATCAGCCACTAGTAAGTACAGGATGCTAATAAGTGATTCCCCTACCCGAACCACCAAGAGCCCATTATTTTGCTATTTGGTCTGCCATTCACAAAAGAAAGTGTAGGAAATCAAGGACAAGCATCCTTCGATCCATGATCTCCATTTAATTTTCAACCCTTTCATTTCTATTTTATAATATATATATATATTGTTGATAGATTTTCTTTTATTTTGGCTCAACATCATATTCTAATTCAATTTTAGGTTTTATTTTGGATAAAGTCTGTTTAATGTAAATTTCATTTCAATATCTGAATCTTTGAACATTGAAATTCAATTACTAGATTTAATAAATGAGATCACAAATAAAAACAAGATGTTCATATATATAGAGGGAAAAAAATAAATAAATGTCTCTAGAAAGAAAGTTCAAATATGATTTTGTACCTGGAATCCTTAATTTCATAAATTAGAATCTTGATTCAATTTTGAGGGTTACCCCACTGATTAACTTTCAGTTCAGCAGTGGGGGCCTGTATAAAATATTTAAAAAGTTTAAGGACATCTAACTAGAAAAGTTTTAAAAGCAAAAGGCCCTTTTAAAAATAAGCCCCGAGCTTTTCTCTTCCTAA
>JAJIYU010007160.1:0-19520 GCA_030144865.1 Tinospora cordifolia | reverse complement strand
CAATTGGACAAGCATTTTGGACACTTTATAATAGGGGTAACTCATACCTTTGATCTAAAAATAGTATAATATCTATGTTTCTTGTCCATATATATATGTGTGTGTGTGTGTCAACCATACTTTATTCTTTTTGGATAAAAAAGGAGGATTGTGGTGAATGTTGTACATTTGTTGATGTGTTTTAGCAAGGTTCTTGGTTGAAGATGGAAATGGAAAAGAGCCATATGGTTGGGATTAATGTGAAGGCACGTAATCTTTCTAGATAGGCTAATAAGATGGGATGCTAAGTGGGATGTGGCCAATGAAGCACTTGGATTTGTTGTTTGGTGAAATCCTAAACAAAGGTGTTTCTGAGAGTCAGTCATTTCAAAGATTTTGATGGGTTAGACAGTTGTAAAAAAAAAAAAAAAGCATGTTTATCACACAAGGTTGCTAGATTGGCTCTGATCAATTCCATCTTGGAGGCTCTACCAACATTTTACATGTCCATTCTAACAATGCCAACAGGGATCCCTGAACAAATTGGGGGAAAAAAAAAGTTTAAAGCCTAATTGTGGGATGGGTCGAAGAATGGGGGGTGCTAGTTCAATAAAGTGAGAAGTAATCCAAAGATATTTGGAGAGGAAAGGGTTGGCTAATGGGACTATTGAAAAGAGAAATATGTCGTTCGCTCAAAATTGTAATGGAAATTCTGTTGTAAAAATTCTCCTTTACGAGCTCAGGTTGTTGCCAACAAATATGGTTGGAGTCCATTAAGTGATGGTATTGGAAAAAGAACAAGGTTGTATTTAAGAAGTCTGTGGAAGTATATTGCATACTTCACTCAAGGGGCATCAAGGTGGGATATGGTAGCACATTCTGGTTCTAGGAAAATAAATGGTTGAAGAATGGGCCATCAACAGGTGATTTTCCTAAACTGTACAAATCATCCAATAAACACCAATAACCTATCTTTGAATTTATTGGCTAGCCACACTAGACCTCGACCCCAACTTAAACCTCAACTCCTGCGCACACGTTAATATGGAACCATAGTATGAAAATAAGTAGAAGTTTAACAAAATTAGCCGAATTAATTGAGTAATTCGGACAATCAAAGCGAAGTTCACAAGTAATTGTAAAATTATAAAATTTCGTCGAAATCTTTGAAAAAATGGGCGAAGTTTACTTGAAATCGAAGTTTTAACCATTTTTGCCAAAAAAAAAAAAAAAGAAAAGAAAAGAAAAGCACAAAATTTGTAAAAAGAAATGACATTTTTTAATGAAAGAATCTATTTAATGCATAGAGATACTTCTATATAATCATAGAGATTGTAAAAAAAATCTTTCTCTATAAATGAAGAAGAATAAAGGTGAGATATGTGCAACTGGCAAGTGGCAATCCAAAAGAAAAAAGAACGAGTTGTAGCCTCAAGGAGAGATAATAGAGAGAAGAAAGAGAAGAAAAAAATAAGTTGAGAGCCTAAGAGGAGATGCGTTGAGAGAAGAAAGCTAAACGAAAGCCATCTATTGCAATCGATGGAGAAGATTGAATATACTTGGCCTTGTAACGATTAGCGAGTCAATGATCAATTGAACTAGAGTTTATGTTTACAAGATCATTAGGGTTTCACAATAATAAGTTTAAGTTAGCATGCACAATGTGCATTAAACATTGTTAATATCAAAATACACGTTAGAAACAATTATATTTATACTTTTATATGTAAAATATATTTATTTATATTTACTTTTATCATTTTCAAAAGAAATTGTACATGTTTTAGCATTTACATAATATTTTTAAAATATTTTCTAAGTAAACAAATTTTTACAAAAATTCTTCCGAATTTCTCCACTCTTCGAATCGATTCTAATTTTCAAAGGTCAAAATTTGGGTCTGTTTCCAAAAAGAAAGGTCGAAATTTGGGTGAAGTGGAATTTTTGCTCCTTGCATGGAACCTAGACCCATCTAGAAACCTTACAGTTACAGAATAACAAGAAGTAGAGCATTTACTCCCTAGGCTGAAAACAGATGCAGGTCACATTAAATGATATAGCTGATATCTTTGCCTGAAGCTCATCCACATGTTGTCAATGACTGCTCATTACCTAATTTCCCCCTGGCAGCATTTATTTGGAAGTAGAAATTCCAAGTAAAGTTAAGGTATTTTGCTGGCTTGAGGTGCGAAATAAACTCAATACTCGTGATGTTTTGCGAAGGCACTACATCCTTGTGTCTATCACCACATTGCTGTGTACTGTGCAAGAAGGAAGATGAAACTCCTAAGTACTTGTTCATTAGATGGTCGTATGCTGCGTCTATATAGAGATGGTGGCAGGAATTCAGTGTCATTAATTGATTGCTTTATAGATACTGCTGAGACATTGTCTTTATAGTGTTTGGGAAGAGATTTGAGGTCTCAGGTGCTGCTTCTTCTATGAATGAGGGACATTCCGGTCACAAATTGGTTATTTAACTTATTTCTGTCTGTAGAAACAGATGAGAATTAAAATGAAGCATATAAGCATATAGATTTTGGTACCTCGAAATTGATAGAGAATGTTATATATGTGCCCTGTTGGTGACATAAAAAGGGTTGTATTTTTCATGTCCATTTTCGAATAAAGTATGGACAAAATGGAGGAGGCACTTCCCAATGATCCTAGAGATGATGAAGTTGGAAGTTCAATTTAGTGTTTGCCCATAGTGGGAAGCGATCAGTGCAAAATCGAGGAACCATTGGATGGTAGCTAGTTTGGCAATGTTGTGGTGTTTGTGGACGGAAAGGAATGCCAAGCTTTTTGAGGACAGATGTCTTCCTTCAAGTACAATTTGGAAAGAATCTCAATCTCTAGCTTCCTTTTGGATTAGTAATTGTTTGTTATCAATGGGCTATTCGTTTTCAAAGTGGTTAAGAGGGTGGAAAAATGCACTTTAGCGCCCATTGGGCCGGGGGCAAGGGTGGGGAGGGGGTGTAATATTTCTTCAAGGGTATCATCAATTATATATCAATGAAAGATAGTGTTTCTTTCGAAAAAAAAAAAAAGAAACTTATATACCAATATAAATATTGTTGTTCTTGTCTGAAAAGCACAATAATATAGACTAATTATAATCAACACCAAAATCAGATTATAACTTACAATATCAATTATATCACTTATGATACAAATTATATGACAAATTTATGTTGTTATATAACTAGGACAATTACTCATTTTAATAAAAAGTTTATTTAGTACTTCAGTAAAAAAAAAAAATTAACTACATATTTTAGCAAAACAAGTAGTTAATGTTTGCATTTTTATTAATTTTTTTATAAATATATGTGACTTGCTTCACGCAGTCAGGCACCTCATCTCACACCTTTTGCATCCAAGGAGACTAAGAGAGTGCTCCTTTTTTCTAATAATGCAGTATCCGTAACCAACTTGAAGAAATTTCAGCCATGAGGTTTTCACCACCAATAGACCCATAACCAATCTTTCAAGCTATGAAATTTGAATTTTGGCACCAATTGCATATCCAGCATGATAACAATAGAATAAAATACAATAACATAAACATAAATTGACTTTCAATAAACAAACAGAACCATGTAGCATAACTAACACACAAAATAAAAGAGTTATAATAAATTAGAGTAAATCCAAATCCCAATTTATTGAGCATCCCAGTTTAAATAAAAATGCAATAAATAAAATATGTTCTAATTCCAAAAATCAACAGAGACATTATTGTCTATGTTTGCACTTGCACCTCTACATTTTGGCTGTAGCTTTAGTTGAAGTGGTTTCTAACATGGCATTAGAGCTTTATAGTTCCAGAGGTCTCAAATTTAAATATCATCACAAGTATTTTCTTCTCCTGATTTATCAATCATGTCTTTACTCATTATAAATCTTGTTCATGTGCAATCAAACATGAGGGAAAGTGTTTAGTGTCTATGATCCACTTGATTTACATAGCTGGCCTACTTATCAATTATATTTTTTGGGTGGAGTGGTTTCTAAAAAGCAATAGCAACAAAATAGAATGTTCCATCAAGATAACAACTAGAATTGTAACAAAAAGAATACAGAACTATGACAGGTTGAAAAGCAGTAGCACCTGAACTACCAATGATGTTAAAGGTAGAGGAGGAGAATTTGCATTAGCTCCTTGAACAAAAGCTTCAGACATTCTTTGAAGCTCACTTTTGGTTAGCTCGTCATCAAAGCCAACTGAGCAAACCTGAACATTGAAAAGGAAAGAATAATAACAATCCAGATTTCATAAAGAATTGAAATCAAACATAAAGCTGAAGACCATAAAGCTGGGAGAAATATCTGGTTAAGATTTGAAGTTCAGAATAATACTGGCTCTGCAAGCCAGATGTTATCTTGATTTTAGTTTTAATATTGGATTAGTTCTTCCAGACTACAATTTATAAAACAATTAAAGACTTTCTCACAATATGAGTTGACCCATAAAAGTATCAACCAAGTCAGTTAATTGTTTGGTTTTCATGTTTTTTTCATCAAAGTTCTACAAGGCTAGCCATCTTGGTTGAAGACCATTAACATTCTTAAAATGCAACACAAGCTTACTTGAATAATTAGCATGACCTCAGAAATATTTGACTCAATATTCTCATTGTCAATAGACTGACTTGGATTCCTTCCCTCTCGAACCTAACATCAAAACAATCAATTAGATATTTACATAGTTAAGAAGTGCTTTATGTGATAGTAGTGTAAGAAAGAAGAAAATCTAAGTTTTTCTAGAAAAAGATAAAGTATACTGTTAGTTGTCGCCAGTAGCCAGTATTGTTCAATCTATTCCAGACTGGCAAGCTTGACTGTTGTAGAAACTCTTGAAAGACATTTGCATATTTGCAAGCAGTTTTCGAAACATTTGGGCAATCTATAGGTTCCCCAACTGCTGTTACACCCTCCCTGAAACAAAAAGTTTTCCACATTTGGCAAATTAGTGCACAGGCAAATATATGGTCAGTAAATTTACAAAAAGTAGCAAGAATCTCTTCAAAGATGCAAGCAATATATGCAAGCAGTTTTTTTGGAACATTTGGGGAACAAACACCACAGTTTTAACATTTTTGGTATGCTGTCAAATATTTAAGTTAAAAATCTGCAAAAATAGCATCCATAAGAAATGAAGATGTAGGTGTTAAAAATTCAAAAAAAAGAGAAAAAAAAAAAAAAGATGAATCATTACAAACACAAACCTGAAATTTCCCACCATAAATCCCACCGTTATCTTTCCTTGCGTAGAGAAGCCAACAGAGAACTCACACTTATTGCGGTATCCATCGACAAGTGGTGATTCAACTATGCCTTCTAGTCTGCAAGGAAGACCACCTGAAAAGTACAAGAAAATGAAACACAAATGAATTACTATGGTGTCATCCAATTCCATTTGTGCAAGCATGAGAGCAAACTAAATCCAACCACTGCACATAACAGGCCATTCACACTGAGAAATTTAAAAAGGCAATATATCCAAAAGCCGAAACAAGTTCTGGAAACCTATAACAAGGATGTTTTCCCCTGAAAAGCAGGGCAAAAGCCCAAAGGTGGGAGAGTTGTATGTGTCAAATTTAAAAATAAAAAATAACAATATAGATACAAGCACAAATAAATAAAGTTAGAAAATTTTTCAGAGATTCTAGAAAGGTACAAATATCAATAGAAGAAAGGCCCAAAAAAAGCAGACTGTGAAACATTATTATATATTCAATTATCCCAATTGTCAAAGCATTATTAAACTTCATAGGGATACATTTTGACTTGTAGAGTCAAGCTTTCCTACATTTTCAAATATTTAACTATTAAAAGAAAAGCATGAAAAACTAGAAAATACGCAAATAGATTTAAGAAAATAACGTTGTATCACTTCTCACTATCACTTAGTAATATTTAAACCATAATTTCATGCAATTTTATAACCAAAACCATTTGATTGCAAAAATTAGCATGTGTTTGTGTGTTAATAAACAAAAAGATACATTAATTATAACAACACTTTCCAAAAAGGGCCAAGAATACTTTGATCTTTAAAAATAAAATATTAGGGTTTTTTTAAAAGGGCGGTCCCAAAATGCAATCTCGCCTATTGAAAGGTCCAGATGACATGTGTTTGGGTGTGATGGCGCACCCACCCACTCACCTGCACCCATACAGACAAACACACACACACAAACGCGCGCGCGCGCGCGCGCGCACAGACACACCCCAAGAAAAAAATTGAAGTAATGCTACAATATTCCAACAAATAATTCTACTTTTTTACCTTTTATACATAAACAGGGTTCTCCTTTGCTCTAAGTTAATTTAACTTTTTCCAAAACCCTAGCTGTCAAAGAAGAGCAAGAAGCTTTTGAAAGCCACTTAGGAAAGTCTCGAAATGTATCCAGAAAGTGAATTTAGGATCCAAGGTAAGACCCATTGACCCTTCCTTCCTCTTTATATGAGTCAGAAATAATCTAGGCAAAGATTTCATTGAGTCCATAGAATTGACCCACCCTTCCTTTTTACATGAGTTGGAAATAATCTAGGTAAAGATTAGTCAAATCCATAGAATTAAGAAATATACTTATATTATATACATATATAGATATAACTCACTACTACATCTAAACACTAAATAACTAGCAGAAATTGTTTAAATAACTAGTACTAATTACTTTCGGCACTAAGAAAATTTGAAAGGAAGAGTAAATAGCTAATCTATAAGTATATAATTTAATTAATACTTAAGATAATTATGTAGTAGACTCGCGTAAAATAGCAAGTATAGATTTAGAAGTTGCGGTGCACTCATGGTTCAATGACTATATTTATTAAAAGTAAATCATTCTTGGATCTAGGAGTTTAAAAGAAATTAGAGATCAATTCCGAGGCTTCAAAGAGTAATTGGCAAATAGGAGTGTTCGTCAACCCGACCAACCCGCCCAACCCGAACCTTTTGCCTTGGTTTGAGTTAGGTTGGATTTTAAAATGCCTAACCCGAAGGGTTTGGGTTGGGTTGCGGGTTGAACACTTAAAAACCCGAGTAAAACCGACCCAACCCAATCTTACTTATTCTTCCTTTTTAAATTATAAATGTTTTTAAAAATAAATGAAATAAGTTTTTGAAATATTTTTATTATATATAAATGATAAACTTATAAGTAACTATTTAAATTGATATGATTATTTATGTTATATCAAATCTTCTTTCTATATAAATACGATCTATTATTTTCAAAAACTAATAATAATTATTTTAATAATAATTATTTTTTCTTTCTAAAAAATCATCTATTTCACACTAGAAGAATTTCAATTTGAAAGATGACATCATTAAGTTTTACTAATGTTAAATTTATGTAAATCAAAATAATAAGAAGATTTTAAAAATAATATTATTTTTGTATGTATAATGAGTTGACTATATCTTATAATTAAAAATAAATATACGAAAAAATTTAATTTAATTGTTATTTTGTAACGTAAACATTAAAATATAATAAAAAAATTTTGAATTAGAGCCAACCCAATAAACCGACCCAACCCAAATCGAAACCGAACTGTTTGAGTTGGGTTAGGTTTAACCATAGATTGGTTTGGGTTGAGTTTAAACTTTTTCAACCCGAACTATTTGGGTTGGGTTGCAGGTTTACCCTAAACCCGATCCAACCCAACCCATGAACACCCCTATTGGCAAATTTGAGTTAAAGGTAAGAATGATTACCCTCCCATCATATATATATATATATATATCATTATACATACATAAAATAACAATTGTTTCATACATTGTTCATGGTTATGCGCTTGTATGCATTGATTTGATAATTATTTGGTTTTATGAATATCCGTCTTGATTAAGAATTATGATTTATGAAATGGTTACATGGATTTTTATAATGAATTTCCTTGTAAATAAAATTGGCATAAGGATCACACAAACATCGTTAATGTAAATTTAATTCCTAAGTTACAGCCATGACCTAGATGGGTCTCCCCACATGCTTCTATATAATAAAACCTTCGTTTGCTTATAATATTTGATCATTATTACAAATGCTTTTGTGGCTAAAGGCTAATCAAGACGCAAGAAGAGTGGGGCCTAAATAGATGATGTGGAAGGAGGCCGATGACAATGCATCCAACCAATATCCAAGCTCAATCCTATTACATTCTATTTAGTATTTTTAAATTTTTAAAGGATAATACGTTCTATTTTAATGTTTCAATTAGCATGTTTCTATTTTAGAGTTTTCAAATTTTTAGAAAGACAACAATGAAGAAGTTTCTTGTGGTGAAGTAGAGACCTAAAAGATCGAATAGAAGGATACGTTGACAAGTAAATCCCTTATGGATTCTAAGGTATTCTTTTCAGGTAAGGGGATTCCTCATTCGAAGGGAAGTAGACTACTCAATAATATAATAAATAGAATTAAAAATTTCATTTATGTCGTAATTGAATAAAAAACCAGAAGATTTAAATAAAAGATCTAAAAAAAAAGAATGAATCAATGAAATGTTGGTTGGTCCTCACTGGAAACTTGGGTACGGAGTAGATCTATCTAGGTTAGGGGTTTTCTAGAAAAAAAATTTAAAACGAGAACCCCCTTTCTTTTTATCTTTGTTTGGTGTAACTACTTGCGTTACCTTTTCCCCGAGATCGGTTCATCACTCGCAAATCGGTCAGTCAGCGGTTTAGTCAACGAAAAGCAAGTACAATACAAGTACGAAAGGAGCTAACCTACCAAGCTCGAAA
This sequence comes from Tinospora cordifolia, assembly GCA_030144865.1. NCBI lineage: Eukaryota > Viridiplantae > Streptophyta > Magnoliopsida > Ranunculales > Menispermaceae > Tinospora > Tinospora cordifolia. The sequence continues at coordinate 10,771 of JAJIYU010007160.1, read as the reverse complement.
ATAAGAAAAGACTCCTCCGCTTGTACGCTACAAGTGCTTTCATTTATTATTCATTCAAGTTTTGGTAGCAGGATTTCAAGTGAGGTACGGTGTCCAGTTCATTCAACCTATTCTTTGTTGGTGCCTGCAGAGATTTTCTAAGACCAAGACCTACGAATGATTCTTTTACGGTCTTTTGGCAATGCCACCACATTCTCTTTCTATTTCATTAATTAGGTTTAAACTCTTTAGCCTTCCTAACGAGTTCGGCTTGTTAGTGTCCCCAAGAAAGGAAAAGTGCATCAATCGATTATCAATCTATTTTAGTGTATTCGGATACAGCGAAGAAAACAAAAGTGCTAGCGCCTGTTGCCTAAGAAAATTCAAATTTATATATTGCTTCTATCCTATTTATAGGGGTTGTGATTAATAAAAGAATCAAGCAAGTTTACTTAGAAACTCAATGCAAAAAAAGAGGCTCCGTCAAGGATAAGCCTAAGGACCAAAGGCCAGCATAGGGTCTTCTCAAAATAACTCAAGAAAAAGCAAGAACATAGAGAAGCTTGCATCACGACTCAAGACTAGATTCTACACTAGGTCTCTTAATGATTTGGTATTAGAGTCAATTGTCATGGGTGATTCCAAGAGCCTGGCAAGCAAGCTTGATGCATTCATGCAACACATCACTATGCAACAATAATTAGTGGGGGAGCAGATGGAGGAAAAGAAAACACTAATCATAATGGTGCTCATGGCTCGAGTAGCAACAACTAGGACAACCACCACGATTTAGAGGAGGAATGAATGAGCAAGTCGTGAGGCAGCTCATGCCTCGCTATTCCAAGATGAGGTTTCCTTCTTGATGGGTTTGAGGGCCCATTAGTTTGGTTCAGGAGGTGTGAACAATTCTTCAAAAGCTAAAAGATTCACGAATGAGATAAAGTGCACTTAGCAGTCTTCCATCTCATTGGAGAAGCTCAATTGTGGTTTTATCATGTAAAGCAAGAGGAGCCAGAGCTAGACTTGAAGGATTTAAAGAGCATTGCAATATTTGGTTCAAGCCCCCCTTACTTATAACCCCCTCAGACAATTGGCTAATTTGAAACAAATGGCACCAGTCAAACCATATCAACGCCAATTTCAATCATTGCTAGCACAAACCATCAATCTCAAACCCCTTCAACAAGCCAACCTATGCATGATTGACTTAGAGAGGGGCCTTGAATTGAGGTAGAGATACAACAACAAGGCAACTTGGGCATAGCCATGAACATTACAAGGGCTTTGGAGCGGAAATAACAATGATTACAACACAACAAGCGTAAGTTTTTAGTTGGGTTGATGGCCCCAAAATCTACAACTAGTACAGTTGCTGCTATAGGCACCCCAACTAGCAAGGGGGTGCGTGGAGGAGAGAAATCGATTGCTATTATTATCAATTCGGCCAACATGCCAACTTGGGTCTTCAAACAACTTTCCCAAGCTAAGATGCAGGGCAAAAGGCTAAAGGGTTGTGCTTCAATTGCGACAAGGCACAAGTTTACAAGAGGTTATTTTGGATTGAGGTACTGAATTTGGATAGTGAGCAAAAGGATGACATAGTAGGAATCCTAATCTACCAACACACCATTAGCAACATCTAGAAACTTGAAAACCATGCAATAACAAGCTACGGTAGTTTGGCAACCAATGTCAGCATTAGTGGATTCCACAATACACACAATTTTATTTGTGAGGGCATCATACTGCAGTTAAGGTTCAAGATGCAAGATTGGTCGAGTTTACAAGTGATTGTAGCCAACATTGAAAATGTTTTGAATATAAGCATCTATGAGGAGGTCACAATACAGGTTGGTGTCAACTGTAAATTCCTTTGACATTGATCTTTGTTCTATTTCATTGGATGGGTTTGATGTGGTCCTTAACATCAAGTAGCTACAAGCAATGACGAAAACAACCTACTTCTTGTCATTTCCCTTCAACATGCAACCATCTTAATGCTTTTTGCGCAAACTATAAGAAGATGTTGAAAAGGGTGATACCGAAATGGAGTGGAAGGTAAAAGATGCCTAATTATTTTCATGAGAAGGTTTACTTGTTGCCTACTTCTCCCTTGGTCATGACTATTACTCATCATGACTATTACTCCCAACATCCATATATGACCCATGAAGGAACACAAAAGACACAATGTGTGTTAGTTGATTTCTTTTGGGATGGAATGAAATTAGCAATAGTGGAATTGTTTGGTGTGTCTATGTAGTAAGTGGGAAAATTCACATCCAACTAGGCTATTGAAACCTCTTCTAGCACTGCAACAAATATTCAATCTTTCGATAGATTTTGTTGAAGGTTTACCCAAGGTTCAGGGAATATCAGTCCTCTTGGTGGTCATGGACCCTTTTGCTAAATATGCACACTTCCTCCCACTTGCTCCTCCTTTTATCGTCATATCAATAGCCCATGTTTTCTTTCAAGAAATATTCCATTTACATTGATCACCGAAAACAGTTTTCTCATATAGAGATAAGATTTTCACCATAGCCTCTTTGGAAGGAATTATTTTGTCGATTGAGCATGAAATTGGCTTCTCTTTAGCTTGTCATCCTCAGACCGACAAGCAAAACGAGGTCATCAATCTTACTATAGAAATGTATCTTTGTTGCTTCACTAGAGGAAAACCGCGACAATGGATCAAATGGATTTCATGGGCAAAATATTGTTGAAATACCTTTTTCTACTCTTCCTTACGAGCTACGCCATTCCAACTGGTATATGGCCAAGATCCTCCACAATTGCTTAATTACATGATGTGGTCAACAAGAGTGTAAGTCATGGATCACACACTTCAAGAACAGTCGGTTGTATTACAATTTACTCAGTATCGCCTCCTGCAAGCTCAACACCACATAAAGCTTGCCGACAACATCCACTACCATGATGTCTCCTTTGCAAAAGGGGATTTGGTTTGGTTGAAGCTCCACCTTTACCAACAACTCTTCGTTGCCAAATGCAGTTCCACCAAGCTTCAGCCTAAGGATTTCAACCCCTTCAAAGTATTGCAAAGGGTTGTGGCCTACAAATTGGAGTTTCCAAAGGACAATCACATCCACAATGTTTTTTATGTCTCCTTACTAAAGCCATTTAAGGGATAGGTTCCTAATTTTATTGCTTCCTTGCCACCTCTTCACAAGGGTCACTAACTTCCAATTCCTCACTCTTTTGCATTCAAGGCTGAACAAAGGGCATTCTGGTTCATTAGAAGCATGACTACGAGGCAAACACTACATAGGAGGACCTTGCCACTCTTCATGAGGATTACCCTAAGTTGGAGTTTGACAACAAGCTCCTTTTTCAAGGACAAGAGTAATGTTACAAATGTTTTGTGGGAAAGTCTATTCAAGATGCAAGAAGGGTAGGGTCAACACTAATAACGTCAAAGGGAGTTGATGACAGCATCCAACAGAGATCTAAGCTTTTTTTTTTTTTTGAAATAGAAACAGAATATTATATGAAGAGGAAATAGGGGTTGGACGAGGTGTCCATACATAACAGAGGATGAGAACCCCTTACAAGAAGCTTTGCAAAATTGAGGGCCAACCCCTCATCCAATCTCCTATAGAATACTCACCCCTCCATTTAGAATTACTCACCCAACAGGCAAAAAGATACACTGTTTTATAACTTATACTAGTACAGTCAACTCTATTGTCTCTGAAAATACATCTATTTCTAGCTTCCCATACGGCCAACCATATGGCAAACCTAATGAGATTCCAAAACCGAGAGAGCTTCAGGGGGATAGATCCCGGGACTGGGAGAGTTGAGGGAACATCTGTCGGGGGGCCCATGACAGGCAAAAGGGTTCTCCAGCTTTCCCAGACTTCTTTCAACATGTTGCATCACCAAAAAAGATGTCCTACGTCCTCTTCAGCATTCCTACATAAACAGCACCAAGAAGGGGAAATATAATGGTTAGGCATTTTTAGCTGCATTTCAGAGGCGCAGTTTAATTTGCCTAAGACAATAAGCCAAATTAAGATTTTGGTTTTTGTGGGAATGGGATATTTCCAGATGAGAAGAAATTTGCTATCAGCTTCTGTGTCACTGTGATTGTCTGTCTGAGCCATGAAAGCCTCGTAACATGATTTGACTGAAAAGGTGCCCATGTTTTCCTGAATCCATCTCCAAGAATCCTCTGAATCCCCAAACTGAATATTATCTACTATCTGAATTAGGTCAATAAGGTCTTCGATTTCTTCATCTTTCAGAGGTCTCCTAAAATCAAAGTTCCAGCCTGTATTTGTATTAGCACTATCCTGGGCGCTACTTCTCATCTGCTGAAAGGATACCATTGGGCTTCTCGTTAGCCTAAATAGCCATGGGTAAACCTCCTTCATAGGCCTCTGCCCCCTCCAAACATCCTCCCACACTCGAATAGTTGTTCGCTACCTATCCTCCACTAGATATGCTTTAAGAATCTCGGGTAAATGGAAGCAATATTCTTCCATGGAGACCTTCCTGAAGTTCTGTTATTAAGACCTGCTTCCATATTGTTTTGGGAAGTCCCGTGAATACTTGAGATAATTCTCCTCCAAAGGGCGTTTTTCTCTACTGAGAATCTCCAAAGCCATTTCGCTGACAGGGCCAGATTTTTTATTTTTGTACTGCCTATCCCTAAACCTCCTCTGTCGACCTGTCTACAAGCCTTGCTCCATCTCACTAGGAATTGAAGTCTCTCGGTAGATTCATTTTTCCAAAAGAATCTCCTGATGCTCCTCTCTATTTTCATTCTGACCGTAGCTGGCATTAGGAATATTGACATGAAATACAAGGGAAGCGCTTCCAGGACAAATTTAATTAGGAGGAGCCTACCTCCTCTTGACAAGTAGCTCCCTTTCCAGCCTTCAATCCTTCGATTAACCGTCTGAATCACTAGGTTCCAGAAATCGATTCTCTTGCTATTCCCTCCGAGAGGCAAGCCCAAGTATTTGAGGGGAAAGTCACTAGCAGAGATCTTTAGTATTTGTTCAGCTCTGGAAAGGTCGGTAGCATTGAGATTAATACCAACAACTTGACTCTTTTGGAGGTTAATCTTCAGGCCTGAAATGAGGGAGAAGCTTTGAAGGGCTCCTTTAAGAAGTCTCTAGCTGTGGCCATCGTTATTCAAGAAGAATAAAGCATCATCTACATAGAGGAGATTTCTTAGTTTAATATTGTCTCTGCCTAGCTCAAAGCCTCTCAGCCCTTGCTCTTCTGCCTTTTTAAGGATGCCTTAAAGACTATCAGCTACTAGGATATAGAGGAAGGGTGAGAGGAGGTCTCCTTGTCTTAGCCCCCTGGAGGCCTTGATCTTTCCTCTTGGTCTTCCATTAATGAAAACAGAGTATTGGACAGAAGAAAGGCATCCCTTGATCCATCTACGCCATTTGGAACCAAAGCCTTTCCTTTCCAACACGCATAGGAGGTAGTGCCACCTGACTGAGTCATAGGCCTTGGAGAAGTCGATTTTCACCACAATTCCTTCCTTATGGTTTATTCTATAATCTTCTACAACTTCGTTTGCAATAAGGACTGCATCTAATATATGTCTTCCTTTGACGAAGCCCAACTGAGATTCAGCAACTATATCTGTGATGACTTCCTTTAATCTCTTCATTAAGACCCTAGCTATGATCTTGTACAGGCTGGTGACTAGGCTAATAGGCCGGAAATCTTCCACTTTCTTGGAGTTTCTGTTCTTCGGGATAAGCTGGATGTAAGTCTTGTTAGTGCACCTGTTAATGATCCCGGAAGCGTGGAATTCCAAAATTGCATTCAGGACATCTTGCCGGAGCACGGACCAATTCTTCTGGAAGAATAACATGGAGAACTTGTCGGGACCTGGGGCTTTTTCCCCATCGCAGTAAAACACAGCCTCCTTTACTTCCTCTTCAGAGAAGCCCCTTTCAAGCCATGCGCTTTGTTCTACTGAGATTGGGTTCCAATCCAGACCTTCCACTGTCCATTTTGGAGAGGTTGTGTCGGCATAGAGGTGGGAAAAGTATTGGAGAATATTTTCTTCAATCTCTGGCATATTATCAGCCACCCTTCCTTCGTTAACTTCTAGCCTTTTGATGACCACTTGATTTCTTCTTATTGAAAGTACTTTGTGAAAGAACTTCGAGTTGACGTCCCCTTCCTTTGCCCATTTGATGCGGGCCTTCTGCCTCGCCTCCCTTTCAACTCGGGTTTCCAGGATGTGCATCCTAGATAGAGCAATATCTCTCCTTTCTTTCCTGTCCGCGAAGATTCCCGTTTGTTCAATTTGCTTGTCAATGTCCTCAAGCTCCTTTTTGAGTCTGATCAGCTCCAGTTGATCTTCTGAAGTGAAATTCTTGCTCCACCCATGTAAATCACCCTTCAGGATCTTAAGCTTCTGCATAAACTTGTATCCTTGCCACTGGAAATCAACCGGTTTATTCCAACTTCTCTCAAGGATATTCTTGAAGTCTGCCCTTTCCATCCATTCATGAACGAACCGAAAGGGAGAGGGACCCCAAGTGACCATCTGGAAGTCCAGAACTAATGGCCAATGATCGGAAGTAGTTCTTTGCGATAAGAACTGATTCGAGAAGGGGAATATGGAATCCCACTGCGAGTTAACCAGGAATCTATCAAGTCTGGATAAGGTTACTGAATCCCTGTTGTTTGTCCAGGTGAACTTGGCATTCCTTAACTAGATCTCTCAGCTGAAGCTCATTGATTAGATCATCAAACTGAATCATCGAAGGATCGAAGTAGTCTCCACTGCTCTTCTCCTCGGGATTCCTAATGGCGTTGAAGTCACCTCCAATGCACTAGGGGCCAGACAGGACTACTGAGAGGGCTGCCATCTCGTCTCAGAAGTCCTGTTTCTCCCTGATAGAGTAGGGACCATAGACGGCAGTAAACCACCATTCCTTCTGGTCCATAACCTTGATTTTGATCGATTTGGAAAATCGTCCTTCGAAGCTATCCGTGACCTCTATGTGCCTGGTGTCCCAAGCGATCAGGATGCCTCCTGCCGTGCCCAATGCCGGGAGGCTTACCCACTCCACCTTTCTTCTTCTCCACAATCTTGCGATTAGCTCTGCAGGACAGCTTTGCTTCTTGAACTCTTGAAGGGAGACGATATGAGGTCTGACTTCCAAGATTTTGTGACGAATGAGGTCCACTTTCTTGGATGGACCACATCCTCTAATGTTCTAGGATAATATCCGCATTGAGAACCATCTGTCCCTACCCCTTGAGTCCTTCTTATGGGGACTCTTCCAGCTGCGAAAGCTGAAGGTTAATTCCTTGAAGGAATTTCGCCACTCTACTAGCTCTCTTCCTTTCGTCTTCCTCATCCTCCGATTCTTCCTCCGTTACGTTCTCTTGAGACTCCTTGCCATTATCATCGTCTTGTCCCTTGGACTGAGGCTGGGTATCTGTGTGGTGCTGGGATTTGGAGCATCCTGCGCCTTCAGAAAAAATCGTTAAGTGTGGAATAGAGCATACCTTATCATAGTGCATAGAGGCTCCTTGGTAATCCGGTTCTCCTCTTCATCCGAATTATAGAAGGATCCACGTCCCTTTGGCCTCCTCCCGAGGGGGGCCTCCTCAGACGAGTCTTCAGTTTCCTCGGCAACATCCCTTTCAATCAGGACTTCTTTTCCTTTGTCTCTTCCTGAGCTCGACAGTCCAATCCATCTATTAGATTGGCCCCCTGATCCTTTGTTCCTGGTGTATGTGAGAAGAGGGCCCCCTACTTGGCCTCTGGATCTTGGGGTTATCTTAGTCTGGCCCTCCTTTGGGTGTGGGCTCCTCTCAGTTATCTTTTTGGACCCTGGGTCAGAGCCCAACATAGCTTGGCCCATCTTCTCTCCTCCCCCTCTCTTTCCCGCTCGACTTTCTTTTCCTTCTTCCTATGAAGATTCTTGAATACTGCTCCTTCCTTTTGTGATGATGTCCCCGCTTGCACTCCGCCGCATCTCGCCGCCTGACAGCTTTCCTCTATAACGGCTTTGTTTTTGAGTTGACGTGTCAGATAGACTCATCGTCCTCGATCCTCCCGCCGCCAATGTCTTCGTCTCCGGCGTGCTTCCGTCTTCCTTAGCTACCGGAGTTTTGATTTTCCTGTATTTCCGATCCTGTTTCCTTGCCGCTTCTACTTCCGGACCCCAATTTTTCTGTAGGTCCAGCAACTTCACTGCGATCACCTCATCGCCATATCGAACTTCCATGTCTGCCGGAAAGAAGCCGAATTCCAATCCTCTTAGCTTTAGAATCGCCAATTCCCTTGATCTGTTCGATAGAGTGTCTTCCGCAATGTCCAACATCCCTCCACACTTCTCTGCTACGACCTCCAAAAAGTTTAGGGACCATTTCTCCGCCAGGATGCCTTCCACGCCTATCCAGCTGTTTCTGCATGCTATCTTACGATGCTCCCATGACCAGTGATGGACCGTAATGTCTGTCAGGAACACTTCCTGGTTCGGTCCCATTAGTTTAGAGACTTCCTGCTCATTAAAACAGTGCAACACTGCTCTACTCTCATCTAAGATGGTTAGGTTCAGCTCCCTTCCCAGGATGAGGACCAGATCGTCGTCGACCTCCTGCCATGTGAAAAAATCTGATGTACGAACTATCTTGAGCTTGTTCGTTCTAATGGGTCTCCTCGGTTGCAGCTTCCTGGTTTCGTTTTTCCCTTCCATGCTTGTCACGTAGTTGCTTCGTACTAGATTCTTTCCTTTGCTGAGTCCACCAAGAGTTCTTGCTTCTTCCAAAGATTTCTTTGCTTGTGCTCTGGTCTGCACCATATGCTTACTAGGCTGGGTTTTCTTGTATATGTCCTCTAGTATATTAAGAAAATCTCCCCACGTTTGACTGTCTTCTGGGATAAATATACTCCTAAAAATGCCTCTCTCCAGCTTAGACAGTTTAATGAAGACACCCCTTCGATTGGTCAATATTTCCAAAAAGACGGTGTATCTGCCGTTGCGGTTGACTAACTTAAAGTCCTCTCGTCTCCTTGAGTTAATGTCGTTCCTAACTTCTTCGTACAACCAAGGAATATCCTGACTCGATAAGGACAAAGTGAATGAGGCATTAAAGGTCATCTCTTGGACTGTGAGATCGCTTGTTGGGGTAGCCACCTCGATCTTAAAAGCTTTAAATCTCGATTGGAAGGTATACAACTTCCATAGGTGGGGATGTCTTCGATGCTGACCATCCGCTTGCCCATAAGTCTCATTAATGGATCTGCCTGCCCGGCGCTTCCGTCTTCGAACTTCAATCCATTCCGCCTCCTTCTCCGGATCCTTCCCATTAATTCCTTCATTAAGTGCCAAACGATAACTCTTTCCTTCATCGATTCGACTTCCTCCATTTAGTACTCCTCGTTCGTCTCGCCGTCCCTCATAACCCTTCACCCCTCTTTGGTTGACTAAACTCCGGTCTGCGGTCTCTGAGCGTCTTGCGCCACTCGCTACTCGCCAGGCTCCGTACTCCGTACTCCGTTCACCGTTCACCGTGTGCGTGTCGCCTATCATTCACTGGTCGCGTACTTCGATCGCCTTTCGCCATCAAAACAATTTCTTTGAATGTTAAAACAGTCTAACAGAAAAGCAATAAGAAAATAAAAGATAATGACAGAGATCCAAGCTTGATTCTATTATATTATATTTTTTCAGATATTTAAAGGATAATATATTTATATTATAATATGTCTATTTTAGTGTTTCTACATGTTTAGAAAGATAGCAATTAACAAGTTATTTGTTCTCTAAGAAAAATCTAATTCATGTGTTGCTTCTAGCCTATTTAAAGGGGTCATGATTGATTAAAGAATCAAGCAAATTTACCTAGAAACTCAGTGCAAAGAAGTTTTGTCAAGGACAAGCCTAGGGACTAATGACTAGCATCGGGTCTTCTTGAAAGACCCTAAAAAAAAGCAAGAATGTGGAGAAACTTGCATCTCAACTGTGACTAGAACCTATCCTAGGTCTCTTAACAGCCACTTGAGTAGTATCAATTTCCACCCTAAGAATTTAGTACTTGCGAAATATTGCATAGGGACCTCATAAACAAGACGCAAAATTATTATTTATTTCAGTTAAGAAATTTTATTATGAATTGTATTGTTATATGATCATTACATGGCATACTTTTTTTTTTTGAAAGGAAACATAATTATATTAATAAGGATGAGATGTCCAGCGCTGAAGCAAAACAAAAGGAACAAGAGGAACAAGGAACCGAACACCAACTACTACATGAGAGAATACAAAATTGGAGCCCACATGAGCAACCAGTCCCCAAATGGTTAACTTAACCCCAACTTAATCGAAGAGACCCAAGATGCAAACATGTAATGCAACTTATCCATGATTCTATTAACATTAATACAAGCATTCTGAAAGATACTACTGTTTCTAGCCTCCCACACAGCAGCCCATATAGCAAACAGCACCAAAAACCAATAACCTTTCAAAGGACCCATATAATCTGATATCCAAGAAAGAGTGTTCGTGCTGTTAGGAGGATGAGGCATGGCTGGAAGATGTTACTGCCAGGCAAGGATCGAAACTTCGACTTCGACCCAAAATTCGACCTTCAAAAATTCGAATTAATTCGAAGAGTTCAAGAAATTGGACAGAATTTTTGTAAAAATTCGACAAAAAATTCGCCAACTTCGAAAAGTTCGAAAAAGTATATGTAAATGTAAAAATATGCATATTTTTTATTAAAAATAGTAAAAACAAATATATATAAATGCAATGTACATATA
>JAJIYU010007159.1:0-19532 GCA_030144865.1 Tinospora cordifolia | reverse complement strand
AAATCAAATAAAAATTAATATCTCTTTATTTATAAGGAATTATGATTCATAACCTATAGTTTTGGAATCATATGAACCTAATGCAAATTTTAAGGTATGGTTTGGTCCAAGGTGATTTTTCCTCAAAAACTTTCCTTATTTAAGACCCATTAAGGTCACTAAGCAAATGAAAATTCAAATCTTGGCCAATTGTCCTAATTTTTGTAAATTTCATTCATTTTGTTAGTTCATGTCATTTTTTTTTCATTTCGAATCATTTCGATTCCACGAAGTACACTAAATGTCAATTCTTTCTAATTTGGACCCTCTGAATGACGTTTGGCAAATGAAAACCCTAATCTTGACCAATTGTTCTAATTTGGATATGTTGTTTAATTAGTTGGTTCATGCCACTGTACTTCGTCTCAAGTTGTTTTGGGTCCTTAAGAGTCACCAAATGTGACTTTTGGAAACCTACGAAATTTAGCCCCAAAATGAGCCTGATTTCATTTTGTACCCAATTTCACTGAATTGATATTGAATTTTATTTAATTAGATATCGAGTTTTCAGGGTATTACAACCTACCCTCCTTAGAAAAATTTTGTCCTTGAAATTTGTACATAACTAATGATTTCTAGTGAATAGGTGTGGATACTTGGTTTTCATTTAGCTTTTGAGGTCCTAGGTAGCTTCTTCCACCCCGTGATGCTTCCACGACACTTTCACCAACGGAACATCCTTCGTTCTCAGACTCTATCCTTAATAGTCGAGGATTTTGACTATTAATTCCTCATAAGTAGCATCATCTTGAACGTCAAGTTCATACTTTCTCCAGTTTTCTTTTAAGGTCTAAGGCATATGACCTCAACATATCTTCTAGTGTCTAGGTGACTCTCTCAGACTTACTAACTTGATCTATGAATCTGATTGGCAAGAACTAAGCCACTTTAGAAAGACAATCCACAATTACCCATACGGTGTTTTCTTCCTAAGTCTTAGGATATTTTTAGCATCTAACCTATGGTTAGTATGCTTATCCCATTTACTTTCCTGCATCAGGCTTGTGAGCCATTCGTCTTGCCTTTTGTTCATCCTTGATCTAATGCAATAGGTCTGATGGCAATACTTGCTATAAAGATAGGCGTGTCTTTCATTTAGGGTCACACCCATCCTAAAGTCTTTAATTATTCAGTATAATCGTTTGAGGTTGAACATTTCCCACCTCTGATTCAGTGGACTTGACCACATGGCAAGCTTTGGGATTATTACTTCAAGTGACTAACACTTTCTCGTTCGAATATTTAGCATGTGGCAACAAAAGTTCTTAACAAATTCATGTTCATTAATTGAAAGTCAGAGGTACAAAACCTTATTCAAAGCCAAAATAAATGCTAACATGTAGTGATTCTTACGAGCTCCTCCACTAATTATATTCTAAAAATTAATTTTTTTGTCCTAACATTAGATTACTATGGTTTCTACTGAGGGTATTGATCTTCTTGGGCCTCCACAGCGAACATTTTGTCCTGGTTCTAACCACAACCTCAATTCTACCCTTGGTTGACATTTTGTTGTTGTTGTTTGCCCCAAGAATGATCATTTTGACCTCCTCCCTAAGTGTTTTGTGGCTGAGGAGCCTAAGTGTAGTTGGGTGATCCTTACAAGATGACCCTTCTGTCTACACGCAGCACAACCTTGCCTTCGGGCTTATTCTCTAGATTCGTTATTGGCCTACCCTATTTCTGTGGAGCCTCACCAATCTTATTCTTTTTATGTGATTTGTGAGCTTTTTCATTCTTAGGCCTCTTATTCTTCCCTCTTAACCTTTGCTCTAGGTTGAGTTCTTGCTCTAGGATCAGAGTTCTTTCTAAGACATCCCTATATGTCTTTAAGCCCAAAGTCATAACTACTTTGTGGATATCGATCTTGAGACCCTAAGTAAACCTATTAGCCTTCGTCCTCTCCTCCCAGATCAGTTCTTGAGAGAACTTGGCTAGCTTAGTAAATTTTCTCTTGTACTCAGTCAAGGTGAGATCTCTCTGATTGAGTCTTACAAAATCTTTGTGTAGCTTTCTTAGGGTAGACTCTGGGAAGAACTTGTTTCCTTGAATTCTTCCCAGTTCATCTTCTCAACGTTTATGTCAAGGTCCATCCTCATCATACGCCACCAAATTCTGACCAATCTCTTAAAACGATGTGTGGCCATTGCCACCCTTCTTGAACCTCTCAGTATTTGTTTCATCAAACGTTCGTACTATCATGACTCTAGATTCAATTTCTAGGTTTTCGATCCATTCAATGACATAAAAGTTTTTCTTCTAGGTTTTTTTCATGCATGGATACAGGATTTGGTCTCAAAACAAGTAAGCACTAAAACAAACATATCACAAAATCATACAATCAAGCTAGCACAACAAGGTTCCAAGTTTCCACCTAAGCTTTCAGGTTCAAGTGTCCCATGCCACTCTACCCTTTCCACTTAGGCTTTCACTTAGAACAGAGCTACACCCAAACAATTTCGCAAATTGCTAGATAACTAATGTTCCCGAGCCCACATGCTAAACTAAAGTTAAAATATGATCATTAATGCTGAAACTGAAACAAAACATGCTGAAAATTAGAATTTAAACAAGCATGAACGTGCTAGAAATTTTAAATAGCAAAGTAGAGGTTTAAGAAATCTCACCCACCTTAATCAGAGTTTCTTGTTGAATCTGGCAAATGTTTCCCTTATCTACTACTTTCAAAACTTCAAGAACTTTTAACCACCAACAAAAATAACTCTCTAAAATACTAAAATCAGAACTTTTCACACAAGAGAGAAAAATAAGTTAGTAGAGGTGCCAAGAAAAGGGCAAGAACAAACAAAGAGGGAAGGATCAACTCTTTACTCTGGGATGTAACAAATGTGAGCAAGAGAGGGTTTATATAGATGGTCTTGAGCACCATGGGGACGGTTTGGAAATCACACAAAATGAGAATCTTTCCATACACAATGAGAATATTTTGCATTGATTTGGGCAAGTTAATCTCATGGTTTGGCCAAGTGAGCTCATGGTTGGTCAATTGGGACCACTAAGGTTTCCAATCCAAGTGTAAGTAAAATCTTTGAACCTTATTTATTTCTTTTATGTGTAAGAACACAATTAAAGGCTTAGAATATATTCTAATCTCTCTTGGACGTCCTCTATTAGTAGGAAAACATTCTAATACGTTGTGATTCATGAAATCAAATAAGTTTTTAATATGGGCACACAATGTTTCTTATTTCCCTTGGATTCTCTACCTTTTTGGCTCCACATGTGAGCACGAGGTAAGTTTCTATTTTATAATTTTTTTATAGGTGAAGGAATCTTTCTATATCTCCTTAAATCACCATTCTCCACTAAACTTCTATCTTGGGTTTGTCACATTTGTGCCCACACACACGCATATGAGATGTTTTTGCATGAAACCTTGGTATACATGATCATTTTTCTTGGCACATGGAATCATTCTTTATGGTTTCTATAGGTTTGGGCATACTTGATCATTTACATGGCACATGGGATCATTCTTCATGGTTTCAAATAATGGAAATGTCCCATTGAGGTTGAGTAGGGTGAGGGTGTACATGATCATGGTGTTTCATCCATATGACTAGCACATGTTTAGGGGTGGCCATACATTCCACAAAAATTTAGTAAATGTTAATATCTCTTTATTTATAAAGAATTATGATTTATAACCTATAATTTTAGAATAATATCATAAAACTAAGAATTTCAATATATGGCTTGGCCAAATTGGTTTTCATTTACTTTCCTTATTTAGAACCACTGAAGGCACTATGCAATGAAATTTCAAGTCTTGGCCAATTGTCTTAATTTTTGGATATGTTGTCTATTTTGTTAGTTCATGTCATCCAATTTTGTTTCAGGTTATTTCGATTTCCCGAAGTACCCTAAATGCCAATGCTTTCTAATTTGGACCCCCTAATGGGCGTTTGGCAAACGAAAACCCTAATTTTGACCAGTTGTTCTAATTTTTGGATATGTTGTCCAATTAGTTGGTCATGTCACCTTACTTTGTTTCAAGTTGTTTTGGCTCCATAAGGGTCACCAAATGGCACTTTTGGAAACCCGCCAAATTTAGCTTCAATATGAGCCCGATTTTATTTTGCACCCAAATTTCTTTGAATTGAGATTAGATCTTATTTCATCAAATGCAGAGTTTTTAGGGTATTACCCACAGCTAGGTTCAGGTAGCACAATATTGGCGCAGTGTCAAATGATGCTTTACCTCAAGAAAAGCTTCCTCACACTTATCTGTCCATACAAAAGACATATCTTTCTGGGTAAGTTTCCTCGTGGGCACAACAATCCTCAAAAAATTTGGCACAAATCCACGATAATAACTAGCCAAACCCAAAAAACTATGGATCTCACCATTGTGGTAGGTTTTGACCAACTAATAATAGTGTCGACCTTAGCCGAATCAATAGAAATACCATTGGCTCCTACCACATGGCCTAAAAATCATACCTTTATCAACTAGAACTCACACTTGCTAAACTTAGCATACAGGTGGTGATCTTGAAGAGTCTACAATGCAATCCTCAAACACTCAGCATGTTCCTCCCTGGTCTTCAAGTAAATAAAAATGTTATCAATAAAGATAATGACAAAGGAGTCGAGATAGGGACGAAACACTCTTTGCATTAGGTTCATGAACATCGTAGGGGTATTTGTTATGCCAAATGGCATGACTAAGAACTCATAGTGTCCATAACAAGTCTGAAATGCCATCTTCGGTACATCCTCCTCCCTGTCCCTCAACTGATGGTACCTAGATCTTAGATCTATCTTTGAAAACACAGTGGCACCTCTGAGTTGGTCAAACAAGTCATTAATGCGCAGAAGATGGTACTTGTTCTTTATTGTCACCTTATTCAACTATCCATAATCGATACACAAATGAAGGCTCTCATCTTTTTTCTTCACAAACAACATTGGAGCACCCCAAGGTGACACACCAGGGGTAATAAAACCCTTATTCATCAATTCCTCTAGTTGGACCTTTAATTCTTGTAATTCCTCTAGCGCCATTCAATAAAGAGGGATTGAAATGGACCGTGTCCCTAGAATAACCTCAATAATGAAATTGATTTCTCGCTTAGGAGGCAAGCCAGGTAAATCCTCAGAAAACACAACAGAAAAATCTTTGACAATAGGAATCTCCTCAAGACTCACTTGTGACGGTTCCTCATCTAAAGTGGTTAGACCGGCTAGAGTATTGATCTCATTCTGAATCACCATTCTGCTTCAGGTTCTCAGTCTATTAGAGGCACTAACCTGAAAGATAATAATAGGTTGCCTTGGTATTTGAAACACTACCTTCTTGGCAAAACAATTGACATGTGCATGGTAAGTGACTAGCCAATCCATCCTGAGTATAACGTCAAACTCTAGGAACTCTAACACCCGAATGTCAACAATAATTTCAAAGTCACCCAACCTCAACACGCAAACCTCACAAATCAGGTTAGGGTAAATGCACTTTTCGGCTGCAGTACTCAACATGAGCCAGGTGGGTGACCTAAGAGGTCTAAGTTCCAATGTATCTATGGCATGTCTAAAGATGAATAATAAGGTAGAACCAACATCAACCAATACATATAAGGCACAATCTAAAATAGAAACAATACCTTCTACCAGAGTTGTGCTAGACTCTAGATCAGGTTGTGTGATGGCCTTTGCTCTCCCTCGAGTAATAGTAGGGGTGGGTGCATTGGAAGGTGGTACAAGCATAGGGCAGTCATATCGCTTGTGGATTGGCTGACCATACTAATAACATATAATCTAATGCCCCTAATCAGCCTGAAAAGTTTGGCCCGCCCATAACCTTTATATAATGAATCTCGGCCTCTGCTTCAACCTCTACTTCGGGCCTCATTCTGAGTTAGTGGCTGTCCCATTGGCTGATATGTCTGAATTGAGGTGGCGATAATAGGGACTATAGAAGATGGCTGACTCTACTCCCCTCTAGATTTGTAACACCCCAACCCCCACATTCCTTGAGTTTTGGACAACCACCATTATTTTGACGGTGGACTTAACCAATTGGCGGGTCGGGCCGATGTTACTTTACAAGTGACAAACACTTGACTTTTTATTTTTCAATACCACATGCCTTAGAATAAATTCAATAGTACAAACTCACATTTAATAAAATCAAGGCAATTAAAGGTAAAGAAAAATTCAACTTCTTTATTAATAAAAGAAAGTACACAACTTTGTAAACTATTACATTGTTGATCAATGATCTCAAAATAGAAATATTAACTTTCAGCGGAAGTCTTATTCAAAATTGGGCAATATGCCCTTACATTGAAAGGAAATTTTTAAGAAAATAGAAACTTGTTAAATCAAAAACTATCTAATTTCCATAGCCTTCACAATTTAATTTCCTAAAAAATAAAAGAGGAAGAGGTGAGCACATAGCTCAGTGGATCTTTCTCAAACAACCATTTTTCAAACTCAAGACAATAGCACATCCAAAATTTAAACACTTGCATACATTAGGAGTTTCAAACAACCATTTGTTTAAAGTTGTGATTTAGACCAAAAGGGTTTTTGAAGCCCTTGATGTTCTTTACTAAGTTCCTCCTTAGAGTGAAATATGACTTTTCATAGCCAATTTTATTGGACTTTTCGACTTCATGGGAGCTTACCCACCAACCAAGCACTTAGGTAAAAACCATATGACTAACTATATGAAAAGAACATTCATAGCACCCCACATGTGTGCTATGATGGTACGAGGTTATTATCACCATCATCTTTGTTCAGTTACATATTCTAGAATCATAAAATAAATTTTAGAACATGAGACTAAAATAAATAAATTCAGCATATAATCAAACTAAACATTCAAGCATGAAACACTCAAAATCATGCATCACATATTGAGATAAAACCTAAACATGATACTAGGTATGACATGATTAATATGCATGCATAAATTCAAATATGAATCAAATCTAAAACTGAAAAATATTTTAGCATGCTCAAACTGAAATTATTCATGATTTCAAAAATCAAACAACCAATGAACATGCTAGAACTTTGAATAAGAAAATGGGATGTAAGAGAAATCACTTCCACCTTAAATGTGTCCCTTCTGCACGCCTCTGAAATCCGGAAGAGTTCCGTTGCTTCAAGTCTTCCAAACACTCAAGAACTCTTAAGAACACTCAAGAACACTCAAGAATAGTTCAAGATCACTCAAGAACTAAGAGGATTGCCAAGAAGAAGGCTAGAGAGATTCAAGAGGGACTAGTATGCTCTTGAATTGCGATGAGATGAATTGTGAGCATGGGGGTCCTTTATATAGAGTTCAAACTAGTGTAAAATGGTAAGCTTTTTGGTGGGAAACTTGCAAAAATTCAAATTTTCGTGCCCCCCAAGCATAGGAGATTAGAAGGAAATTTTTTTTGGAAATTTTTGGGATTTTAGAAACCATTTTTTTGGATTTTTGAAGCATTTTTACTGATTTAATTCGGATTTTCGGTTATTATTTTCGGAGCATCGGATATCAATTGTTGGATCATCCTCGAGATTTCATTCGCGATCAAGATCGGGCGGGTGGAACGTCAGCCGTTGGATTAACCTCAATCGCATCAACAGATCACGAATTCGTTTTTGCGGATGGATCTTCGACCGTTGGATCAGGCGGGTTCGATCACAGACGTTGGATCATTCTCGAGTGTAGTGTTCGTTCACGATTGCATTTTGGTGGGTGAAATCTCGATCTTTGATGATCCTCGATCACAGCATCAGATCGTGATCAAGATTTTCGGATTTTCTGTGGACCGTTGATCTACCTCAATCGCAGCACCGTTCGCGATTTAAAAAAACGGCTTTGATCTTCGCCGTTGGATGGACCTCGAGGACAGCACATATGATCATCTTACCGTGAACATGAATCCTGGCCGTTGGATTTTCCTCGGTCTCTGTACTTTCACGATCAACAAAAACGATCCAAACTGTTAGATCATGCCGATCGTTTCTGGGTCGTTGGATTTGTGTGATTCTGTGCATCCGGGTGTCGTTTTAGCTTTGATCGTTACCGTAAGATCTTAGATCGTGCAGATGATGGATTTCTGGCCGTTGGATGCAGTTTCTAATTACAAAATCACTTTCTAAAGCTTCTATAATCCGAATTTTAGCAATTACACACTTTCTAATTGATAAAAACTTGTTTGTATTGCATAAATTATTCTATTTTATGTACTTACTAATATTTTTCCCTTTCTAATTTATTTAATATTGTATTTATTAGATATTTTCTCATTTCTTTAATATCTTTAATTAAATAATCCATATTTACTATTTCCATGTACTTTTATTTATTTCGTATTTCATTTTCAGATAATACCTCATGCAATTATAAATTCATAAAATGCTTTGTTTATTTTTAATAAATGCATGTACACTACATTTTCATTTAATTATTTAAATGTTTCTATGTACATATTCCGATAATATGTAGTATTAACATTTATTATGCTAACACACACCTTATTCATTCACATATTAGCCAATATGTGTAAATACTTTATTTCTATTTATTTCTTAAGCAATTCCTTAAATTTTATAATTAATTCTACTAAACCTTAATTTTCATTTAATTATCAAATTAAGGTCTTATTTGCTTAATTTTTCTATATCTCTAATATATTTTATTTTTCATGTGCCAACCCACAATTTGCATCCAAAATCTTTGAAATTAATTTATTTAACTTATTTTATTTATTTTAAATTCTTTGACAAAATTCCGGGGTAGTACAAGATTGTCCTCCCAAGTATTTCCTCTTCCTCGAGTATCTAACTGCTTGGGATCCACCATGATAACCGCCCTGTGTTAATGATTGGGGCTGTAACTATGGCTGCGACTGTACTGTGGCACCTAGTACTATTTGGACCATTGGGTGCTCATCTTTCCCATTAATCTCAAATTGTAGCGCCTGCCTCTGGATGGTCTCAAGACTGGCCTTAATAGATGTCGATGTCGCCTGCCTAATAGTAGCCCTCAGCTTGCGATAAAAGAATCCTGCTCTCTCCCTCAGGTTACCCACTAACTCAAGTGCATAAGCTTCTAGGCGAAGAAATCTGTGGGTATACTCTCTCACCAACATGTCCTCTTGTCACAGGGTTAGAAACTCCACCTTTTTATGCTCCCTAGCTATCTCATGAACATAAGCGTTCAAGAATGATTCCTGAAAATGGCCCCATGTAGTAATATGCCCCTCTATAATTCGGGTAGCCTTCCACCAAATCACAGCCTCATCTTCAAGCATATGTGTAACAAAGAGTACCTGGTTCTCCTCTGACAACTTTAACGTCTTAGTGTTTTTCTCAATATTGTGAAGCCAATTTTCTGCTACGTCCAAACTCAAACCTCCAAGGAACTTTTTGGGTCTCAAATCTAGAAACCTCTTCAAGAGGCAGTTATGAGTAGCCTCATCTCCCTATCTCGTTGGGGTTACCACTATGGTGTTTGCAAACCTCTCAGGTACAACTAGTACAGGGGTGCTACTAGCTCAACCCTCTATCTTTCAACCTCAATTCGATTTAGTTTCTTTCTTAATAAGGTTGTCTAGGCCTGAATAGCCTCAGTAGATGCCCTAATCATAACGTCGAGCCTCTATATGGGATCCTACTTAGGCTGAATCAGAGGTGGTGGTGGTGGCACGGGCTCTAGGATCCTACGTGGTCTCCATGTTGAGGAGGCATAATGGTCTGCATAAAACATTAAATTTCCATTATTTTTTCAAATTAAGTAGACCACAATTTAAGTGATTATAACAAAAGATAACTACAAATTAAGGTAGATATTTGCAAGTAATAATCTAATCCCCTAGGTTCAAACTCTAAATCTTAAAACTCACTAACTCTCAATGACAGTTGAATTCCCCTCATGATATGACTACTCTCACTCGGTTCATCTTCTTGTCAAACAAAAGTTAGAAAATTTTTGTCCATAATTTTGTTATGCTACTCTTAAGTCATTTCTAGGGTTTTCCTAACTCCACGATTACTTTGAGGTTCCCAAGGTTAACAACAATTGTTATTCTTTAATTGGAAACCCTTGGTCTCCGATACCAACATTGTCGGGACCCCTTCCAAGGGAGAAGGACGAACTGACCGACACACTGTTCTGACAAACCCATTCCCAAATTGAGCTCGCCAAAACACTGATAAGCTTCTTCACAACCCCATACAAAACACTATCAAGTGTAATAATAAAAAATTCAGAAGCAACTAAAATAAATAATTACAGTAATATTTTTTCAAGTTAAACTAAAGTCAACTATATATACCGTCTTCTAAATGTAGCAGTAGCGAAAATGTCTAAGTCAAAATATCTACAATATTTTTCTCACTTCCTATACATTATACTAACTCTCAAAATAATAAACTGTGTGAGGAAAAATACCAAAATAAACATGGTGCGCTTTACGCAATAACCACCTTCTTCCCTTTATCCACAAAATAAGAATCTAAAATGTTAGAGTAGTGAGCCAATTTTGTCTACAACAACTCAATGAATAATATCACCTAATCGATAACTTAAAATAAGAATTTAAAAAAAAACAATTTCATGTATGTATGCACAATAATAATGCCAATGAGTGCAATAATTAATGAATGTTAAATCCACAATGCAGTTGTGTACTTTCCATTTTGAAAATGGTTTTAAACACATGCCGAAGCTCTCCATACCCTACAAGGAAATAACAAATCCAATTGAGTAGGTGATACCCGATAGTTAGGCATATACTCTATAGGGAGCCAATTGATAAACCTAGCCTGACCAGACCCCCAGGTATGATAGTAAGTCGTCCTCAATGCTCTAGGGGCGCCCAGTTGATAGACCTGGCCCAACCATACCCTCGGGTATGACAGTTACTCCTCCTCAATGCTCTACCACATGTAATACCCTAATTCCAACCCGTACCTCAATATTCAGTGCATATTTTCATTTAAATCACATTTAAAGATTGCAAATGCATTTCAATATGTAATATCATTTCATTTATAACAGAATAACAAGTTAAGTGGTAAAATTAGAAAACACTACTCACAAGGATGCTCAGCTCTCGGTGCTGCTCTAATGACTGGTTGCGTCCCACTAACATTTGATCTTGCATAATCAATGTGCTTTCTTAATATCTATATGAAACTTGGTTCAATTCTAACTTCATGGTCTTTAGCCAATTAAAGGATTGACTTGGTCAATTGTGGTCCAGCTATATATTTGGTTAATAAAATCAATTCTAATCAGGCCTAATACTCGTTGTATGATCAATAGGGTCAACATGGTCAACAATGTCAATTGGTGCAATTAAGCTCATAATATTGACCCAAAATGCTAAAAATATGTATTTTCTACATGTGTCCCGCCTTTGGTACAAAATAACCAGCCACTTTCATAAATTTGGCGGTTTAATACAGTAAATAGGAAAATTTTAATTATTTCCTAAGTTACCAATTTTTTCCAATAAGTATTTCATAATATTATATAATATTTTTTCTATTATTTAACATTATTTTACCCTATATATATATTTTTTATATTTATTAATCAATCCCCAAATTGCATAAATGTGAATTTAATATATCAATTGACTTTCAAAAATCATAATTTTAGTGTCATTAAATTCAGAATTTTATTTTGGACATTTCAATACCCACCAACTAAAATTTTAGTTTTAATGGGTATACCTCATATGTGTCGACTTCCAACTATCATATAAATTCTTAGGGTCCACAAGGATACAAATAATGTACATATATGTATTCTGCTCATTAATCTAAACACAATGATATTTATATTGTGTAGTTTCATTCCTAAAAATGTATAATTTTTTAGGTTACACAATAAACTAATATCTTTATTGAAAACTACACTATAAAAAGTATAATTCATAATTTCTATAATAAATCTAAATTGAAAAGAGGTAAAAAAATAATTTACACAAAATGTCCGATCCTCGAAAGTGGACACTTTTCTTTTCCTCTTTTCTTTGTTTTTTCTTCCTTTTTTTCTTTTCTTTTCTTTTTTTTTTTTCTCTCTCTTCCTTTTCTCTCTTCTTTCTCTCCTTTTCTTTTTTCTTTCTTAGATGAAGATGGTGTGACCAAACAAATGAATATTGGGGGGTATTTGTAGTTGCTTGTTGGATGGTGTGGGGTGGGACCCAATGCATTAATAACAAGATAAAGATCTTTATTCTCTCCTTATCTCTCCAAGTCATTTGATAATTATCTAATTAATTAATAATGTTTTTTTATCTATCCTCCCTATGACTCATCTACTTTATCCAAAAATTTAATTATTTATTTTTTCTTCTTAAATATATATATATATATATATATATATATATATATATATATATACTTGAATTAAATCATTTGAAGATCTATTTTATACATCATCATCATCATCATTATGATTGTTTAAGAAACTCATTAATTAATGCACTTGTATTATTATTATTATTATTATTATTATTGTTATCATCATCATCATCATCATCATCATCACTTCTTAATTAATACACACATTAACCAATACCATTGTCAAAAAATTATGTGCATTAATTTATACAATTCTCATAAAATCATGTATTTTTATTTATTATTCATTAATTAATATAAGAAAATATATGTCGAACCTATCGACTCACTATCAAAAATACGGGTCATTACACATACAATTGTAATCTCAAGTTGAGAGATAGGCGGTGGGGTGGAAGCTACCATAACCCATTTAGTTGTCATACCAAGTTTAGTGGCATGATACGCCCCTTCCAAAATCAATGTTATCAAAACACTCTCAAGTGTTGGTAGAGGAGAGAAGCATGAGTATATTCAAATTCATCATAAAAACTCATCATAAATTGAATGAATTGGCTGCAATCTCGGTATGATTGAGAAAGGTTTTGGTGAAAGTAAGATGAGTGATATTGAAATAAACTTGAGAAAGCTGATCTCAGAGTCGACTTAGTTGTGAGTGAAAATCTAAAATGGATTGACCTGAGGGTTCTTGTAATTGCTAAAGTGAGATTCCAACTAACATTGAAGTGCTAAATCACTTGAGTAATTATATCGATTAGCCAAAAAACTCGATGCAAGTTAAACGTTTCAAAATTTAAGTAAAAGTGTTTAAATAGACGACATAGGGGTATTAATAAACCAAGACAAAATTTTACAGTGAGTGCTAGTGATAAAGAAAAAGAAGGATTGCTAATAGTAGCAACAACAACATCAATAGCATGTAACAACATAGAAGAATAATAACAACAAGCAAGATAAGCTCACATGACAAAGAATAACAATATCACAAAAATAGTAGCAGTAGGAATTGCTTGAACAAGAAACTATAGTTATTAGATAAGGATTCAATTATAGATATCAATGATGAGTAGATTGATTATTGGAACCTGTTCTCACACGTATAAGGACACATGGACTTCAATTTTATAATTGTGAGGAAAGATCACTGATAAATGAGATAAATAAGCAAATATATTTGTCGTGAGGTTCAAACATAGCCCTTCTAAGTAAACCTCACTCTAATATCATTCAAAGATTGAATTTATGCGTATATTTCAAGCAGAATATAGGGATATATATATGATCCATTAGAAAATAAAAGACAACTACGTATACAATCGAAAAATTTTAAACACGAAACAAGTAATCTATACATATGATACCCAATATAAGATATAATATCATATATAGTAACATGCTGAAATGAGGAAGTTTTGCGCCATGTTCACTGCACTCCTTTGAATATTTTCTTGTAGGGAGTTGATTGCTAGCAAGTTTCCACACGATCTTTTCTTTTCTTTTTTTTCAATAGGATTATCAAATCCCAAACTTTGTTCCACTTAGAAAGTGTCGTTCTTCCCTTAGAGTAGGACTCGAATTTAATCTTCTCAAGACTGACCTATATATTATATGCACTCTAGACTGTGTGCGGACCGTGGTTTATCATAGTGCCAAATGGGAATGTTCTCCGGTTGAGAATCGGCTTAATGGAATGGAAAGGATAGTTTTGGCGTCCTTTGATCTGAATCTTTGATGAATTAAGTGCTTATCCTATATTTATTATTCTCCTTTCGTAAAAACACAATAGTAGTCGCTACTTGATCTACGTGAAGAGGGTGAAGGTCTAAATGTGATTTTTGTGGGATCCAAGGGCCAATATGAATATTAATTCACTAATTATGAATATTGACTCACTAGTTATCCATTATCAAAGCACTTTAAAGAGCAAATCCTATCCCATAAGATGCTATACCAAGGATACGATGGATTATGCCCGAGGTTTGTCAATAAGGTATTAGGATTGTATTTTGCCCTAATAATACTTTCAAGAAAATATCCCTTCTTTATTGGTAGTCACCATCCTCTTTTCAAAAAGAGATCCATCTCTCGTAAGTGGTTGCCAACCTTGTTTCGCCACTAATGCCTAATTGAAACTTGGATCCCATCTTGCCTTGAAACTTGGATTGATGAAGATCTTCCATTTTCTTTAGTGAGTATTTTTTCTGGTCTTAAAACTGTCCCACTAGAATTTAGCCTTAAGATATGTTATTTATTTCCGTATGCTTCTAAGTAACTTCGAATAACTTATGGTATATGTAAGTACTCTTGGATCAAGATCTGGCTTCAATATTTTTTCTTTCCCTCCCATAGAGAAAAACATGTCTTTGTTCTTATAGATTTTCTATATTCTATCAATTATAGGCATGAAATATTTGGTTTTACTCCTAACTATCATCGAGCCCTAGGTACTTGAAATGCATCCAACTTTTGTTCACCAAAAGTGTCTCGGATGATGTCTTTTTCCCTTTTCTTCACATCTCTTCGAAATTGTATGGCTAATTTCTCATATTCAATAAGCCGAAAAGAGGTCATAAAGGAGTTGAACAACCTCATATAGTGGTGCAGCCAACTAAAAGTTTTGTAGGAGGTGATAAACAAGAAACAAGAATCAAGAGAAATGAAAAAAAGGAGAAGAAAATAGCTAGCAAGTGTTAATCAAACTCATTTTCTATGTTCATGTTTTATTGTATATTTAATTTACAAAGATACACCATATATTTATACACAATGACAATGGTAAGGTTGCTATATCCAAGGCTCTTATTGAAGGGTTTAGATCTATAGAAAAAGCTGCCATGCATTGAAATTGCTAGTAGACATCTTGTAACGGTGTCTCTGAGTGGTTAACTTCAACATCCCCTCGCAAGCCTACAACCCTCACAAACTTACAACAGAGGGGATGATGGTGAGCTTGGTTCGTAAAAGAAGGAATTGAGCTGAGGGAAGAGCCTTTGTTAAGGTTTTAACAAGTTGGTTAGATGAAGAGACAAATAAAATGCACAATGAACCATTCACAACTCGTTCATGGAGAAAGTGGCAGTCAATCTCGACATGTTTTATGCATGTATGGAGAACCAAATATGTTGCCAAGTTGAGAGCACTAATGCTGTCATACCGTATGGTAAGAGGAGATGAAGGAATGACATGTAATTCCCAAAGAAGTGAGTATAACCATGTAAGTTTAGCTGCAACATAGGTAAGAGCACGGTACTTTAACTTGACACTAGAAAGACAGACAACATGTTGCTTAAAAGAAGACCAAGAATCATGTTGGTGCCTAAGAAGGGATAGTAACCATTGGTACTCCATTGATCATCCAAACAACTCGCCTAGTCAACATCAATGAAGTAGTGAAGAGATAAGTCTAAGGGTCGTCGAAGTAATAGTCCAAAAGACCTAGTAGATTTGACATAACAAAGGATATGCTTACTAGCTTGCCAATGAGAAGATATAGGGGCATGCATGAATTGGCACACTTTGT
This sequence comes from Tinospora cordifolia, assembly GCA_030144865.1. Taxonomy (NCBI): domain Eukaryota; kingdom Viridiplantae; phylum Streptophyta; class Magnoliopsida; order Ranunculales; family Menispermaceae; genus Tinospora; species Tinospora cordifolia. Next base: position 3,631 of record JAJIYU010007159.1, on the reverse strand, counting down.
TTACTACAAAGGAAATATCAGGACATGTGATGGTTTAATATTACAAAGAATTGATAGAGGGGCATGCATGAATTGACACACTTTGTTTAGTGCAAAGGAAATATCAGTACATGTAGTGGATTAATATTGCAAAGCATTGACAATGCTTTGATAAGACAAAGGGTCTTTGAGAGGGGATGTAATACCCCGAAAAATCACGAATGCGTACACGTCAACTACCAAATATAAAATAAACTAAACAAGAAAATAAATAAATAATATTTTTTTTAAATAAATGTTATGAGTACAACTTAAGTAAATTAAATTAGTTATAAAAAAAGAAATAATCGTTGTTTAAAAATAATGATAATTTCATTGATGTATATATACATAGGTGGTATGATTTTGAGGAAACAAAATATGATATAACACAAGGATAAATATGGTGTTTTTGGATATATACATATGTGTTTGTGTGCGTGTGTGTGTGTGTGGCTTGGGAGCGATTGGAAGTAAAGAAAAAGGAGAAAAGAAATCATATGATGCATTAAGAAGAGATTCATAATCATATGCAAACACCAACCAACAAAACATATTATGTTATATATATTTATACATGTAAATGGGCGGTTGAGTGTTGTGGACATGTGGGAAATTGAATATTCTAATTGTGAATTGTGGATGGAGTGAATGAATTAGCAATTGGTAAATGGTTGGTCAAGTGGGCATGTGATGAGATACCATGAGAAGCTGGATTTTTTTTCATTTTTTTCTTTCTTTTACATTTCCAGAACCATCACGACCAGAGAAGCAAAATTGACAAAAAAAAGAAAAGAGAACAGTGGAGGGATCTTTGTTGTTTTTTTGCTTGACGAACAAGAAAGAAGAAGAAGAAAAATTGCAGCTGTGTTTCTACAATTTGGGCAAGAAGAAGAACCAACAACTGTGTTGCTGCATTTGATCGTGCAAAGAACGAGAAGAAAGAAGAAGACTTGCAGTGCAGGTGTGTTCACCGCCTGTGAACAAAGGAGAAGGGTGTAAATCTATGTGATTCAACCAATTAGGAGAGATCGAAGTTGCTATGTGGCTGCATCCTGTGCAAAGAAGAAACACAGATCTACTGCGTTTGGATGAGAAAGAAGAAGAGCAAGCTGGGTTTTGCAATCTGGGTGAACTAAAATGAAGAACGAAGTTGTTGCAGCTATGATCTTGCATAAGGACGGAGAAGACGAGCTGCTGGTGTAATTGGACAAAGACGAACAACAAAAGAAGGAAGACAAGGACGCAGCACCACAGTCATGCATCATCGCATGAGGAAGAATAAAGAACAAAGAAGGAGCTGCGTGCTCTATGCGAAGAACGAAGTAAAGGGCCACTGCTGCATCTGATTTTTTTGGGCATGAAAGAATGGAAGATTGATGACCTAGATCAATATTTCTATGCACAAACGGCTACCATTGACACCTCAACTCATTGTGCAGCAAATCCGTGATGAACGAGGCATGAAAATGATAAAAAGATGATCCCCTAGATTAGGGTTTGCACAGAAAAGCTTCAAAAAGAAAATCAGAACTTCGGTTGTTTGTTTGAGGGACTTTAGAAAATGTTTTAGAGCATAAAAGAGATAAAATTGCAAAGAACACTTGTGAAGGGGGTTTCGACATTGGGAACGCTTCAAAAAAAAATAAGGGCATCAATCATCAATTTCAAAAGGGAACAAAAGGGGCTTTGAAGGGATTCAACATTTGAAACGTCTCGGGACTTGATCCAGGAGGTGGAATCTTACTTTGGAGGAGTTTTGAACAAAAGATTACTTGCAAAAAGGTATAAATATTTATTTTCCTTAATTTTTGACCTATCATTAGTTTGAATGAATTATTTGAACTATTTAGAATGTAAAGAACAAGTTAGAATACTCAAGAACTTCCAAAGTAGAAACTAAAAAGGTTTGAGTTTTAAATTTTTATTTCTCTTTGAAATATTTTATTGGTGATGAATAAATTATGAGATGGATGTTGGAATGTTGACAACGAAGTTCAGGCGGCTGTGGAGATTCAGAGATTAAAAATTAAATTTAATTGGAGTCTAGATGCAAATAGTAAATGTTGGAATTGTCTTTTGTAAGTAGAAAGTTATCTAGTTAAGAGTTAAAGAAATTCTTAGAGAGTTTTAAGATTGAAATTTAATTTACTTAAGTTGAAGAGGATTGGCTTAGAAGTTTCTTATGTCATAATTAGTACTTTGGAGTTTAGTTCAAATTTTTAGATATGGAAACCTTATTTCAATTGGAATGAAATTTATTGAGTATGAACAAATTATTTTTTGGAAATAAAAGTATTGTATTGAAGAAGATGCTAGAAGGTGCAATAATCCGAGATCAGAATTATTTTAAGATTTGACGAGAATGAAGATTTTGGAAAAGATTATATTTTATAAAATAGATATAAGAATCTAAGGATATTCAAGCTTAGAATTATTTTAATTCATTATAGATAGGTTAACTAAAGCTTAAAGATTTATTATTATTAATGTAAATTGCAGGTTAAATATCTAAGATCTATGAAGTGCGATGCGAAGGCGCAAGGGATCTATAGTATAAGGTGGGTGGGATTTCCTTGCTCACTCGTATTATTTAGATTTTAATCTAAACATGATTGTTCGGTAGTTTGGGGATCTATTATATGCATGTTCTAGTTTCTACTAGCTTGATTGAATTGAATAAAGACACTTGGTGCTAGATTAATCGTTTTTAATGCATTTCATCGATTTCATCTCCATTTTCCATATACATATGAATGCTACTATTGTGAATAGTATGTTGTATAGCATGACTTGATGGATTGAGAACTTAAAGGAAGATAAATGAATTTTAGAATACAATTGCCGATGTGATGTATGTAGCCGCTAGGCGCATTGTAGTATCCCTGCAGTGAACAGCTGGAAGCACATCATAGTTAGCCCTGCTCTGACATTGTATTACTTAGTTAAGAGTCCATGGAAATGAATAATGATTGTTAGATGAACCATGCATGCAAAGATTTTTGAGACCATAAATGGCCTTATGAAGACGATTGAAAAGGGAGGATTTGAAGCTTTTGTGAATCTAGGTGCTTGAGCGATATATACTTTCTTCAAAAGAACACCATAGAGGAAAGCATTGTTGACATCTAGCTGCCTAATAGTCCAATTGAAATAATGAGTAAGTGTCAGGACAATGCGTATAGTGGGTAGCTTTACACAGGGTTGATAGTTTTAAAGTAATCTAATCTATAGTTTGATTAAAACCTTTTGCAACTAAACACACCTTATACCACTGTAGAGAACCATCTAGATTAAATTTAGTCTTGAATGCCCATTCGCTGCTTACTAGAGATTTGCCTGGTGGGAGAGGGACAAGTAACTATGTGTGGTTTTGAGCAAGAACAACAAATTCCTCCTTCATAGTAGTAGTCCAAATTGTTGACTGCATGGCTTGCTTGGTAGTGTGAGGCTCCTTTTAGATATCTAACATAGCCATGAAGACTTTGGGTTTGAAAATGCCTGCCTTAACATGGGTAATCATAGGGTGTACATTAGTGGTTTGCAGTTGAGGGTCAGTTAAGGTAGTAGAAGGTGTGTTAAGGGGGTGTTGATCAAGTTTCTAGTAGGTGGA
>JAJIYU010007158.1:0-19530 GCA_030144865.1 Tinospora cordifolia | reverse complement strand
ATATATATATATTAAGCATGATAATTCAGGTCTTGGAGAAGCATGCAAGTAGTCTCTTTGGCGAAGTAATCAAGATAAGGCTTAAGTCTTTGGCCATTGACAGTAAATATGTTACCCGACTGAAAGTGGAGCAACGATCTATAACAAGGAGATATACGACTGAAAGTGGAGCAATCGATCGACTTTTTGGTAAGTAATTGATTTTAGTAATATACAAATTATAATTCACTTATAATTTATATGTTGCCTAACTATTATTTGTATTTTTTTATAGTTTAACAGTTTAGCTCAGATACACTCACGGTGCCAGAACTTTACACACCCCTCTATGATTGAGATTCAACAAATGTCATTGTCTTCCTTGAGAACTGTCCATGCAGAGCACTTAGTGCAAGTACCTACTACAGGGGTAACACCATCCACAAGTCATCAAAGCCCACGTATCCCTCAGACTGCTTGGGATGCAATATTTGATAGATATTCTCCAGGCTCAAACGTTTTTATTTACAATCGGAATGAGCCATCACTTGAGGGAATGGCGACGTGTGGGCATTCAAGAATTTCTGAGAACTGGAAATCTGGATGAAGTAGCAAAATTAAAAAGTATACTGATACGTAGGGGGTGGGGTCAACCTGGCCGATTTTTTGATCCATTTGAAGAGAGTCATGGCGAGAGTTCACATGATATTCGTACTGCAGAGACACCACCAATGCACCAAAGTTCAGATGTTGCTTCTTCAGAGTCACTATCAATTCAGCAGAGCTTAGATGAAGTTTATCTTTCAGATCCACCACAAACGTAGCAAAGCTCAGATATTGCTCCTCATGTAAATCCACCGCCAGTGCAACAAGAGAATAGGTATAACTTGCGCCGCAAAAAACAACGTCATTAGCCTTTATGTGGCACTGAGTTATACCTTGTTTACATATTTTTGGTTTGTGTTATATACTATTGTAATTTTATTTAGTTGAGAGATTTTTTTAAATTATTGAAATAAAAATTTCAGAACTAATTTCATTTGATAATGAACCTGAGTAGCAAAATCTTGTATTAGTCTGAATTTTTTTACTTTTGTAATTAATTTTATGCATTTGAATAATTTTGAAGTCTAGGCTTTTTTTTGGAAAAAAAATTTTATTTCTTAAATCTTTGATAGCAAAAATTATCTTTTTTTTTTCTATTAAATGAATTTTTTTCTGGAGCAAGAGGGTGTTTTTGTTTTATGTGAAAACGCCTTCACCAAAAAATTATTTCAAAATATTTTTTGTTGTAACCAAAAATAAAAAACTACAAAAATCAGGGGCGTTGTCTATTGCAAAATAATTTTTTTAAAGAATTTGAGTGATGCAAACTGCTTCCTCAAATATTTATTTTTACAAAATTTTTTTGTAAACTAAAAAAAATTTACTAAAAAATAAATAAACACAAAAAAATATATATTTTTTATAATTTTTTTTATATTTTGGTGAAGGCAAAAATTATTTTAAAATTTTTTATTTTATAATTACAGAAATTATTTTGGTTGATGCAAACTACTTCCTCAAATATTTATTTTTACAAAATTTTTTGGTGAACTGAAAAAACCTTTACTAAAAATAAATAAACACAAAATAATATATTTTATAATTTTTTAAAATATTTTCATGAAGGCAAAAATTATTTTAAAAGTTTTTTATTTTATAATTATGAAAATTATTTTGAGTGATGCAAATTGCTTCCTCAAATATTTATTTTTACAATATTTTTTGGTCAACTGAAAAAACCTGTACTAAAAATAAATAAACACAAAAAATATATTTTATAATTTTTTAAATATTTTGGTGAAGACAAAAATTATTTCAAAATTTTTTTATTTTATAGTTGCCGAAATTATTTCAAAATTTTCTTGTTTTTTATGAAGGCGTTTTCAATGAAAACGCCTTCACCAAAAAATAATTCGAGATTTTTTTATTTTTGGTGAAGGCATTTTCAGTGAAAACGCTTTCACCAAAAGTAAAAACAAATACTCACGATGAAAACGTCTTCACAGAAAATTCTTCCGATGGAGTCATTTTCACTTCACCAAAAATAAAAACATCTTCACCAAAATCAGATGTTAAAAATTTTATTATTTTGGGTGAAGACATTTTCACTTTACCAAAAAATTTTAAAAAAAAAACACCAAAAAAATTCTTTCGATGAAGGCTGAACCAGAAATACAAAAATTTCATAATTTTTAAAAAATTTTTTTTTTCTAAAAACTCACATTGGATTTTTTTAATAAAGGCAAAATATTATTTTACACTTCTGAACTAAAATTTTTTATTAGCATAGTTTTCGTCAAAAAAGTAGTAAATTGATCTTTATTTTTTTAAATTTTCTTTTTAGAGAATGTTATTTATTTTAAGATTTTTATATCAAATTAGTTTTTGTAAAAAAAAAAATTAATAAACTGATTTTTATTTTTTTACGAGGTTTCACTATAAATCACAAAAAATGATTTGAAGAGTCTTTATCATCTTTTTACAAAATAAATCCTTTTTCTTTTTCTTTTCCTTCTAAAGAGTTTAATTCTTACTGAAGACGCCTTCACAAAAATAAAAAATAGTTTTTTTATTTTTTTAAATTTCTAGGTGATGAAAATGCCTTCTCCAAATATTTTTTTTTTTTAAATTTTTTGGTGAACTGAAAATGCCTTCTCCAAAAATAAAAAATACTAAGAAAATATTTTGTAATTATTTATACCTTTTTGGTGAAGGCATTTTGTAATTATTTTGTAATTTTTTATTTTTTTAAAATTTGTTGGTAAAGGCGTTTTCTGTAAAAACGCCTTCACCAAAAAATTTTCTCCTTTTTTAAAATTTTAGGTGACCTTCACCAACAAATTTAAATTATTTTAATTTTTGGTGTTGTTTTTAGATTGAATGGCTTGCTGACGTGGCTACATTACGTAGACGAGTTGCTTACGTGGCAGCTGACAGTGCTAAACTATGGCAAATGAGTCAATATTTTGAAATCAAGGGCATTTGTGCAATTTTATTTAACATCAGGGGAAATTACGTCAAAAGCTCCTTTGACTAGCCTTGCCATGTAGTTGACAGTCAACTGCCAGTTTAATTGTCTCATTCACAGCCTGGACCTATACCTCACTTAAAAGAATCACTTGTTGATTTCTTGTAATACCTTGGAGGTTTAACCATTGCTTAGTTGTAGAACTATCCTAATTAACTTAAGAATCAGTTGTTATTAATCGTGACCAATAATAGTAAAAATAGGTCAAGTTAAACATTCTGATAAGCAAATCGAAAAACTTTAATAAAATATTTCGAGATAGAAATGACTGAATTATGTGGTAAGTTTTGTGTTAAAATGCCTAAGATGTCGAAGAGATTTAAAAAAAAAAAGATGATGTAGTATGCTACATTGCCAAGAAACCCATAGCACAAACATGGCCATGTTTGCACCTTCTTTGTGATGATCCCAATTACTGATATGGGGCTTCTCATACATCAACATGTGGTGAGACTTAGAACTTTAAAGCCATGCCAAGATTACGTGCTCAAACCATCCTGTATGCATACAACCTTAAGTTAAAAGAGGCTATTCTACCATGATTAACTTCTCCAAGCAAGTTAACAGTACTCATAAGTGAATGAGCACCTCTATACACGTATGGAGAGTCACCATACCCCTCTCCAGCAACTGCTACATGTCCTACACCTCCCCACAAGTCTATAAATTGCATGAGGATGATTTGTGCTCACCCTTTGACAAAAACTTCTTGTATTGAGTGTGTGCAAGTGTGTGGCTAGTGATAGGCTTGTGGAAGTTGAGAAATGAGTGTTTTAGAACCCATTGCAAGTATTTCAAATCTTCTTTCAATACCATTTACATATGTGCAAGAAATCACACCCATGCACTTGACAGTCCACATGTGTTTTTCATTCACTTTGGATAATGTTTCTATGAAATGGACTGAATGACATGAGGCCTTGAATACCAATAGAAAGTGGCCTTTGCTACAATCGCAACTCGCCAAGAATGACACAAATCCATGAAAGATGGACCAAGAGTCAACCCCTGGAAGTTGGGTGGTTACTCACTTGAAGTCCAAGAGTGGAGATGGCGTGACCAACCCCTTTTGTGCTTGTTTTCAAAATTGATTTTGCCAATGTTAAACCACGACCCTTGTGTCTTTAGAAAGTCCGCAAAACAACCATCAAAATGTCATAATAATGGTAGGAAATGATGACCCGAAGGGATGAGCACCAAGTGCAAGAAGAAGATGGGTTGTCAACCTACAAACATACTTGTCATGTGAGGTCCAAGAGTTAAAAATACATCGTTCTAACTTTAAATCATTGGAAACCAGGGGCTCAATCCACCATGAACTTGTGGAGCCCTAAGAAATGAACAAAATGAGACCAAGAATGCACCTAACCTATGTACAAGTAGCCCAAACCAAACTCGAAAAGAAGATAGTGAACCACTCTGTGAATAGAATGATAGTGCAGCGTGTCGCACTGATATTTTTCAAAACATTAGTGTTCTGTATTTTCAGTTTCCACACACGTATATTGGATAATATTTGCGGATCTAAATATGTGATTCTAAAGAATAAAAATAAGCCATAAACACATTCTAATGTACAAACTAAAATGATTGTTAAAAACTTACAAACAATTTATTATAAATTATATATCAAAATATAAAATACTACTCGAATAAATAGAAACAAGTAAGAAAAGAACCACTTGATGACAGAAGCTTACAGATTGCAATGTCCTAAGACAGAATTTTGCCACTTCCCAAGTGCTTGAAGATCAATCAACTACTGTCTCCCAGGATTCGACTGTCAAAAATGATTTGGAAGCACTACAAATCGTTTTCTTACAAACTGGAATTCTTTGTTTTTTAATCTTGGAAAAATTCGAAATTCAAGATAAAAATATTTATAATATTCTTTTTATTTCTATTTATAGAAACGAATTGTTGTAATTAAAAGTTACAACTTTTCCAAAAACAGTTATTAATTTTCAAAAAACTGTTTCCAACTAGTCTTTGATTTATATACATAATAATTTGAGGAAATTACAGAAAATAACATTATTATAAAAATATTTTCAAAAAATTTTTGTTTAACTTTCCTTTTATCATTTATACCAACATTTTTGTTTTATTTTTGTTAATACCGTATTCTGTTTGTTGCCTCTGTTTGTTGTTTGCTGCCTTTGTTGCTGCAACCGCCGTCGCTCGTCGGTGATCATTGCTCACTGCTGTCGAGTTCTTCTTCTTCTTCGTTTCAAATCCAGATGGCGATGACCGACATCTGTTCTGCTGAGTTTTCTTTTTGGTTTCAGATCCAGATATGTTGCAAGCACAGCTGTAGATCCAGATCTACTATTTCGCCAAGTTCTTCATTTCAAATCCAGATCTGTTGTTTCACTGAGTTCTTCTTCTTCATTTCAGATCTAGCAGCGACTCCTTCGCTTGTAACGATTTGTTTTTGGTGCTCACCAGGACACAGAGTTTCGTAGTACAAAGCAAGTGAAAATTTCTATGCAAAAATTGAACACAACAAAGGACCGAAGAAGAACAAGTCACAACACTATGATCTCCATTTTCATTCTTCATTCTTCTCCTCTATTTTGACTCCCTAAATTACCTCAGCAGCTACATGTGTTCTTCCTCTTCTTCACGTTTGCCCGTGCTCTTCAAACCAAATCAAAGCCACACCAACTGAGATTCCAGTTCTTCTTGTTCATTCAACGTATGATCCAGATTTGATAATCACCCACAGCCTGGTTTTCTGTTCGTCCGGCTCCAACATACCAACAGCAGCAGTAGCTGCACGGCCCCCCCTCTGCTTTCTTCTCCACTTCACTTTCTTCATCTCTATGAACTAGAAACGAAGCCTAGCCGTGCTTCTTCTTGTTCGTTCAATCTATGAACCAGAAAACTCACATCAGATCAACCCCAAATTTATGGGTTCTTCTTGTTGTTCGTCTAGTCATGAGTGCCCAAATTCCAGCAACAACTCGTCTTCATTCTTCACGGACCAGATTGTACAATGGAACGATGTAGCAGCAGCAACAACTTCTTTTCGTCTTCATCATCCAACAGCAACAGCTGCTCCATTTCCCTTCTTCATTTCGGCTATCATCAACCCAGAAAATTCTGGGTTTGCCCAAAACAGAGCATGCTTGATGCTCTTCTTCTGTTTCACCGATCCCCCGAGCTGAACTAGAGCAGTGGCGACTAGTAGCAGCGACAATGAGCAGCAGCGGCGAGTAGCAGCCGCGGTGACTAGCAGCGGCGAGTAGCAGCTGCGGCGACTAGCAACGACGAGCTAACGATGAGAACAGTGCCAGAAGAATAAGCAGAAGAACAAGAAGAAGAACAAGTTGTTGTACTGGTGGCCGTCGCCGGCGACGAGCTTGGTCGGCTCTACGATAAGTTGCTGATGCCAAGGTAATATATTATATACGTATAATATACATATTATATACAAATAATATATCGATAATATATTATATATGTATAATATACATATTGTATACGAATAAGATAATATACATATAATATACGAATATTAATTATATATTATATACATATTTATATATGAATAATATACAGATTATATACGAATAATATACAGATAATGCATGCTGCTGCTGTTCGCCGGTCGGAGTGATGCTCGCCGGAGTATTGTTGTTCGCCGGCCGGAGTGATGCTCGCTGGACTGTTGCTGTTCGCTGGCTGGAGTGATGCTCGCCGGAGTATTGTTGTTCGCCGGTCGGAGTGATGCTCGCCGGACTGTTGCTGTTCGTCGGCCGGAGTGATGTTCGCCGGAGTATTGTTGTTCGCTGGCCGGAGTGATGCTTGCCGGACTGTTGCTGTTCGCCGGCCGGAGTAATGCTCGCCGGACTGTTGTTCTCCCGCAGATTATTTTGCCTTTTTGTTATTTTTGTAATTAATATTTAATATTTGTATAGAGTTGAAATACTTGGTATTATTGTAATATATTTTAAAATATTGTATAGAGATGTAAAAAGCCCTAATAATTTATGTTAACTCATAGGCCTATACTTTTGGGCCCATGATTCTTTTTTCTTCTATACAAGTTAACAAGCGACAAGTTCTTTTTTATTTTCAACAAGTTTTGTGTATTATTTCAATGTGGCACTATTCATTTTCTATTCAAACTTCAATTTTTACTAACAATGATAACTTAGTTTAATGAATACACACTAAAAACCAGTATTCACATACATGCAGGTGTAATCGGACACACATCAGTTGAGGTGAAAAGGTCAAAGAAAAAGTTGTTTCTACAAAACCTCGCTGAGGTGAAAGTTATGAAAAATCCATATGAAGAACAAATATGAGAAATGGTGACACCCACAGTTTCGAGTTCGAAAGGGAGAGAACCAGCAAAGCCTGGTACAGACCCAACTTTCCAGTAGCTCACAGCCTTTTTTGAACAAAGAAGAAGATAGAAAGCAAGGAAAGTAACTATAGAATAACAGATAATAATTACTTGTAAGCACTGCTCTTGCCACTTTCCCTCTCATGATTCTCTCTTTAATTGCTTCAATCTGTGATTTAATCGTTCGTTCGACCGCTTTTTGCTCTATTTTTTTTAATTTTTTTTTTTCAAATGGAATGATCTGCTTCTGGTTGATGTGCCCGCATTATTCAAACCTTTAATAAAATAATATACTCTAATTTAAAATACAGTTTTTGTCCGAGAGCAATATATATCAAGCTTTTTAATGAGCAATTTAAGTTTTTTCTTTTTCTTTTTTGGGCAAAGATTATGCAAGCCTCTTTTATTTTTAATATTTATTTGATATGAATATTCATATAAGTTTTTTCTGTTCTTATATATATATATATATATATATAGTATCCATTTGTCATTTTTCCAAGAATAATAAATTAATAAAAATTATGTAACTTTGGAATTTTAATTTGGCTTTACTTTTATGATAAAATAAGCAAAGTGCGACAAGTGGTTTTTTTTATTTTTTAATAAATAAAACAAAAAAAAAATGATCTGTTAGCACATTAAATGTGAGATTCTTGCGTTGGTCTCGCGTGGTGGAATGTATAATTTGACGCGAAGCTTCATTTTTTTTTCTAATATTCTCATCTTTTTTTTTAATAATATGCTCATCTTTTGTTTTAGTTAATTATTATTACATATTATTATCTTTTGTTAAATAGTTTCTCTTTATTATTTTCAACTTAATTTTATAAGTATATCAAAATTAATCACTCTTAAAAATTTTTAAAAACTCAAAAGAGCTTTTAATGAGTTTTTTTTTTCATTCGTAAAAACTTAAAAACTTTTAGTTAATACTACTTCTACCACTTAAAAAAATATCTCATAAAATTATTAGAATATTAGATTTAAAATTAATATAAATGATTCATGCAAAAATGAAGAAAGACAAATAGCTACTTATGAATATGGCCACGTGTAGGTATAAAAAATATAAAGCTTTTCGTTCTATTTCATTAAGGGGTCCGTCTGGTATACAGAATAAAATTAAATTATTTTTAGATAATAGAATAGATTAAGGTTGGATTGAATATATAAGAGAATTAAAAATAAAGTAGTGTAATGTTTGGTGTAATAAGGATAAAAATAAAAATAATGCTACCCTATGTTTGATGTGGTTGGGATTGGAAGATATGGGCAGGAGAAATTTTTTTGAATCAATTTTGCTAACAAAACGTTAGAAAATAATTTTTTGGATTTGTAGGAGGAATTAATAAAGGGGGAATCAATTAGTCTTAGAGAGACATTGAAAGATAAAAAATTCTTACTATTTCCTAAATTGATCAACTAGGATCTTTTCCTCACATTTTTTCCATACCTCATAATAAACAGTAATTCTTTAACTCTTTCTTATTACTAGTTAAGTGTACTTCTATCCAACAATCATCTCCAAGTAATAACAGCTACTTCATTATGATTAATTTACACTAAGGTTGTGTTTGGTTGCTAAGAAAATTTTCGTTGAGAAAATAATATTTTTTTAAAAAAAATGTTGTTGAAAAAATTTTCTCATGGTTGTTTAGTTGGACATGAGAAAATTTAATAAAAGTTAGTTATAGGTAGTTATTTTTTAAATTGATGTACAAAAAATTTTCTCACCCTTTAGGCTGAGAAAATTATGGTGAGAAAATGGTGGAGGTAAAAAAATTTTTAAAATTTTTTTTCTCACGCTTTTGTTCATCCAAATAGCAGAAAATATAATTTCCTCAAGAAAATAGAAATTTTCTCGAGAAAATATCTATTTTCTGTGCAATCAAACACAGCTTAAGGTTGTGTTTGGTTGCTAAAAAAATTTTTCTTGAAAAAATATTATTTTCTTAAGAAAATATTGTTGAGAAAATTTTCTCATGGTTGTTTGGTTGGACATGAAAAAATTTAATAAAAGTTAGTTATAGGTAATTATTTTTTAAATTGATATACAAAAAATTTTCTAATGAGAAAATTTTATTTTCTCATCCTTAAGGCTAAGAAAATTATAGTGAGAAAATGGTGGAGGTGAGAAAATTTAAAAAAAAAAATTTTCTCACCCTTTTGTCCATCCAAAAAAAGATTAGATTATTTTTAGAAAATGATATGAGATAAAGTTGAATATGATAATAATCGAAGATAGGGTTCTACTAAAAATTAGTCCAATCTTATTAAATGTTAGTGACAAATACTCTCTAACCTAATGAAGGATCTTAGGAGGAATATCTAAGATTGATGTTAGTTTCTATATTAAGAAACACCAGCAAATCTTGAAATGAAAAAGAGAATCTCATTGAGATTGCTAAAACTTTATTACTTATCTATTTAATGTTTTTAAAGTATTATTATTATTATTATTAATCTATTAAAAATTAGTTCATTGGTCAGATGGTGCCTCTACGCCCTCTCTGTCTGACATAGTTTCTCGTGGCCTTACAATTTGTAACTGAAACTAGATTTGCATGTATTGAATTTAAGAGCAGTAAATACATTTTCAAAAAAAAAAAACAAAAATATTCCTTTCATATCTATGGTTAACATCTATATGTATAGTAGAAGAAGAAGGAGAGATCAAAGAGAGACATGGGTCGGCGTTCTTTGTCTCTGTGGCTTATAGCATTTTTGTTGATTGCAGGAAGGACGAGTTTGAGTGAAGGGTGCTCTGATCATGACTATGGTGACGCTTTAACCAAGTGCATTTTGTTCTTTGAAGGGCAACGGTCAGGAAAACTACCTTCTTCACAGAGGATGACTTGGCGCAAGGACTCCGCTCTTTATGATGGCAACGATGTTGGAGTAATATTCTTTCTTCTCCCTTTCTAATTTCTATTCACAATAATTTCTATCTTATTTTTATTTTTTTGTGATTTGCATTCTTATTTGTATTATTTGCTATCGCTTCGTTTTCTTTTATTCGATTTAGCTAGTTTGAGATTGATTTGGTTAAACTCCAAGTTAAATAGGTCCCATCTATATTTATAAATATATATCCTAATTAACATTTGAAAGAAAAAAATTTTATTACCTTTCATCTCTATCCTTAACTTCAAAATCTTAATTTCCTCTTAGTGTAGCAAATCACAACATGCACTACATATAGGTACTAGAGGTAGGCATACGTGGGAGAGAAAAGGAATTCACGGAGAGTGCTCTACCTTAGAAGAATATACTATGGTACCTGAAAAGAGTGCTCTACCTTAGAAGACTAGCCTTTTCTCATGTTAGTCTTGACAGATCAGGGAAGAACGACTCGTTTTAGTTAATTCACGAGTTAACAAGATCAATAAGTACGGAAAGAGCGAACTTCTTTCTTAGGCCTATTATGAAAAGTCTTGTGCTCGAGGCCCGTACAGAAAAGGAGCTTAGCCCCTTTTTGGGAGTTACAACCCCTCCTTTCCTTGCCATACCCGATTACATGTTGTTAATGAAATATTACCCAGTCTTGCAATTACAACACTAAGAACTTGGGTGTATGGTCACAAACACGCAAATGTTTTCTTAGGTCTGCAATGCGTAGTTGCAACAAATGGGTGTCTTGCATTTTTTTTTTTTTTGCAAAATGAACAAAGAAAAGGAAAGAGGAAAAAAGAAAAACGAAAAAGTAAGGTTTTGGAATGTAGAGAAAGGTAAGAAGAATAGTTTAGAAAATGCAAAGACAAAAAAGTAAAAATGTTAATTAAAATCTATTTATAAGAAAGATGAGGTTCATTCTTTTATGGAATTAAATTAAACTCACCCTTTTTGCTTTTTCCCAAAAATTAAGTAATTTAATTTGAACTACACTTTTAATCTTGTAGTTTTTGTAATCCTGTTATTAGTTATATAATTTGGGTATGGGTCATCCAAGGGGGATGAAAGCGAATATTGTAAAGATTTTTTTTTTATGTTTATTTTACTATTCGTCCAACAATTATTAAGCTTCTCCAATTTCATACAACAAACGATATCAGAATAATTAAAAGAACTAAAGCAAAAGTAAATAAACATACGAAAAGTGATCATTACATTGCATAATTGTTATGCCCAAAATACACAGTTGACCCCAAATATATATACATATACAAAAAGAATGACCGACCTCTAAATAGAGGACCAAGAAAAGGGAATAGAGAACATCAGGGAGCTATGCGATCACGACGCCCTTACCTTTATCAGCCATCGAAGAACCTAAAATATTAGTATTGTAATGAGCTTAAAGCTAATGTGGCTTAGTGAGTAGTAAGACCAATATGTTAACCATAACTAACATTTCAAAATAGTGCATGTATGCGTAGTCGAAAAAATGATATAATATTTAAATGCATGACATAATATAAAAGCAGTTATGAACAGTGTAACAATTTCAAAAAACATCTCAAATACATGCCAGTTAAAAAACTATATCCAGGCTAGGGTCAAATCAATAAACCCAACCTATGGTAATAGTTCGAACGGGTCCTGAGTCAGATGTACTGGCTACTCGAACGGGTTGTGAGCTAGGCATACTCGTCGAATACCCTAACTCCAATGCTCGGCCCTTAAGTGTCATGACTCAAGCGGGTTCTGAGGCAAGACACACTGATCATGTGCCTTAACCCCGACGCTTGGCCCTCGAACCTATGGTCTCATTACCTGTGTACATCTACATTTTTCAAAATCATTCAAATATATTTAAATCTCATGAAACCATTTAAATCATGTCATTTCACACAAGTTTCATGCAAGGAACACAAGTCATAGAAAACACCTGAATCAAATGACTCACCTCAGGTCCCGCACATCGATGTCTAGTCGACACTCGACCGAGTCTCGTAGTACTCACTCGAATTTCCATTAATTAAACTCAATCTCAGTTCTTTCTATATTATGGCTTAATCTCTAATTCCACGTCTCCAATTAGTCTCGATTGACCCAAGTCGTTTTGGTCAATCGGTCAAAGCTGGTCAGTCAAACATAGTCAAACTTAGTTACCTTTGGTCAACTTGGGTCAAAATTGGGTCATTTAGATCAAAATCCCCAAATCCCAACACTTAGCCCAATTTCAAGCTTTTTGCTCTCTTGCGCAGTGAATTTATCAATTTTTTTGCGATCTATCCGTAAGTCGAATTTGTACGAAACTTTTCAGATTTCATCTACACTCCCTAAACCTCCACCAAAATTTTAGATTCTGATTTTTGGACACCATTTGCTATAGTTTCTAAGTGTGTTAACAGGGACTATGAAATCCCATATCCCTTGTGACAGGCAGTAACTTAGTGAATTGGTTGACCTACTTTCCAAATTCATAATGGCCTGAAATTTGGTATACATAATCTTGACATGTTCAGTGATCATTCCACCAAATTTTAGATCAAATTACCTACATTTGGCCAGCCAACTAGTCTCCTACTTGTCTATCATGTAACAAATTGTTCAAATGGTCCCAATTTCTTAGGGTTTTCAAGTGCTTATCTACTTTTGTTCCAACAATAATTCGAGACTGTCTCTTAATGTTTTTGTAAAGGTTTAGATCCTAGAACTTTGATTAATTAACCTCTATCCAGAGTAGCAAGCAAATATAGTCATAAACACTCTCAAATACAACTCCCAAAATATAGCATGCATAAGGATTTTCAGAAATTTTTCTAAGTCTCAAAACATTTATCTAATAAGGTACATTTGTGAGCATAGAAAATCCTAATCACAGAGGCTTATGGTTCGAGATCTGTACCCTTTCATAATCCCAAGTGTGAGGTTCAAAATGCCTCCAATCTCACTCCAAGCGGACCTCCCTAGCTACTTCGATCATTGCCTCCAATCTGGTCCCAAGGTCTGCCTTCTGCTAGAACTGTTGTAACAGTTGATCAAACAATCAACTTCAGTGCCTTATAAAACATAGTTAGGATCTTAGATTCTAATTTCTATCACTTGGAGATCAAAATACACATGACAAGGAAGAAGATGAGTGTTTTTACCTCGAGAGCGGATCTCAGATACATTGGGAATCACTCCATTTAGCATAGCTTCTCAACAGCTTTCTCTGCAACTTTGACAACCAGCCCCTATTCATGATTGTTTTCCCTCTAGTGGTTGCGCGTTTTGACAAAAGGTTTGGGGGTTCTTTGAGAGGGTTGTGAGAGCTTTGAAACAAGCCAAATTTCGGAGAAAATGGATGAGGAATCAGGGAAAAACGAGTTGCTAAAAGTGGGACTCAAAATGGAAAAAACAAAAATTTGTTCAACAATGGTGGTTTTTGTTGCATGTTCCATCACCTCTTGCATATCAAAGAGCTCACCATGTGGCCACCCATGTGGTTCATGAACTGCCATGCAAGAAGCACAAGTGTCCCACATTTAAAGCTCGGGCCGGCGGAGCTGCTGGAGGGACAAATGCAAGGGCCAAAAACCAGGTTCTTGGTTGGTTTTTCTCGTCAAAACATAGAAAATTCAAAAAAAAATCATGCCAAAACTGCAAAATAAAAAGGGGGGGTTTCTTTGCCGTGTGGACCAACCAGGCAAACGGGCTGGCCCACAAGCCTTGGTCGAATTCGTGCGGGCCACTGGCTTGGGACGAGCCTCGGCCCGATAAATTGTACACAGCATTTTCATCATTTATACAATTATTTTTTAAAAATTGAATAATCCACGTATAAATTATATTTTTCTCCCAAAAATTTTATTAATTATTCTAAAATTCCTTAATCATTCCGAAAAACCAATAATCAATCCCAAGAATCATATTCTCTCCAGAAATTATATTTCCTTATAACTTCATATATTTTCACTTTAAAATTATATTTTTCTACTTATTCCAATTTTCTTCAATAAAATATTTAAAATTAAAAAAATTAAAAAAATTCATGTATTTTTATTAAAAGTTTTAGAAAAATACATGTATTAGATCTGATAATTTTTGTGCATCAAATCATGGGTCGTCACAAATATATTGATTTTATCATTTTAATAATAATAAATCTTACATTTCATGCATGTGATGTTCATTCTACTATTTTTGAGAAATAATTTTACAATTATTTTACATCACAACTAATTTTAGTATTTTTAATAAAAACTTAAATATTTTGATTAGCTTATTATTTTTTAAAAAATACTTTATTTTTTATGTTTTACGAAATAATTATTTAATTACTTGTTAAAATAATTTTATTATTTTAATTAAAATCTTTTTTATTATTTTACGGAAATACTTTATTGTTTAAAAGTTATTCTTTATTCTGATTTTATTTTGTTGAAAATAATTTTATTCTTTTATTAAACAATCGTCTTAGTAACTTTCAAAGTTATTTTATTATTATTATTCTCATCAAACTAATAGTTTACTACTTTAATTGAAACTTGCTTTATTATTTCGGTAAAAGTACTTATTATTTCGAAAATATTCTTTATTCTAAGTTTCATTAGTAATATAATTTTTTTATATTTTATGAAATATTCATGTTATTATTAATAAAAATTAATTTGTTGTCTTATAATTGAAATTGTTGTTTTTAATAAAATTATTTAGCTTTTAAATGATACTACTCTTATACTTTCCATAAAATTATTTTAAATGTTTTAATTAAATTAATATTAAATAAATTAATTTATTAATTTTAATAAAATTAGTTAATTTTTTTGATAAAATCTATATTTTATGATAAACGTTTTTTTCATTATTTAAGATTAGATGTAACAACAATATAACATTTTCAAGATTTATGTAACAAAATACAATCATCTTTAAATTTTCACCTAAAAAAATATTATTCTCATTATCATACAATGATTATTGCTTACAATCTTAATAAAACAGATAAAACGGATAAAAGGTGCATCAAAAAAGAGAGATTAATGAATAAAGTTAAAATAAAACTATCCAATTAAATTAAAATGAACTTTTCTCTAACAAACCAAAATTAAAATTGCTAATAATTAAAAAGAAAAAAAATCTCTCTAGAAAACACCTTCAATTTCATGTAAATGAGAAATTAGTTCTAAAAATTAAAAAAAGCACAATAAAATCTAATATGGTTTCTTTATAAATATGATAAAATATTAAATTAATTCTACAAATGGTAAAAAATTTGGTACTTTGGACTTTTTTTTATCAGTAGGATCTAACTACCGCTAAAAGTGGAATTAATAAAAAACAATTCAACGGGTATAATACATTTAAGTCAAACTGACAGAAAACATCTTATAATTTTAAGCATTAATTTGAACAAAAACCTAAATCTTAGAACACAATTAAAAGAACAACAAAAAATTTAAAATTTACATCACTATTGAACACTTACATAAACTAAATTTCCCAAATGATGAAAGCAACCATAGGGGAAAAAAGGTAAGAAAAAAGTGAATAAAAGAATTAAATAGAAACTAAGAAAGGGAAAGAGAAGAATACAAAAAGAAGAATAAGAATATAAAACAAAAATTTAAGCCTAAATTTGAGCAAAACTTCATTAAATAAAATGAAAACTTACATCCATCAAGGTATATATATATATATAGGAGCAAATATAGACAAACATCTGGAATGAAAATTAGAAGAGATGACTTTTGTGTTCCCCCATATATATTAACAAATCAAAGTGCATACTTGTCTAACTTAGAATTATATTTCAATTTGGAAGGCTTCATATCTTTGTTTTGGGCTCCAAATAAGCTTCATGGAAGGCTTATTAATCGTGTTTGAAGTCTCTCATCATTCATGTAATATTGAAAAACTAGGACAAACAAACTTGGAATGAGGTGATATACTTTATACACATTGCTTACTTTGATTAGAAGATTTTCGTACTTAAATTTTTCGTGAAAAACTTATGTAGGCGGATTTAGTAGGAGGTTACTATGATGCTGGTGACAATGTGAAATTCAACTTCCCCATGGCATTCACCTCTACAATGATATCTTGGAGTGTGATAGAGTTTGGTGATCTCTTAGGCCCAGAACTTGATCACGCCAAGGATGCAATTAGATGGGCAACAGATTACTTGCTCAAGGCCACCAACACCCCAGGTGTAGTTTATGTTCAAGTTGGCAACCCTTACGGTGACCATAATTGTTGGGAAAGACCTGAGGATATGGACACCACCCGGACCACTTACGCTGTTACCAAACAAAAGCCTGGTTCTGAGGTTTCTGCCGAGATAGCTGCCGCTCTTGCCGCTGCTTCCATTGTCTTTAAATCTTCCGATTATGCCTACTCGCAAAAGCTTCTTTATAGAGCAAAGGAGGTAGCCAGCCAGCCAGCTAGCTAGCTAGAATATTTATTTATATAATTTCTATGCAAGTATTTTCATGAATTACCAATGATCTCTTGTATACTAATACTACTGTTAATTATATAGGTGTTCAAATTTGCTGATACATATCGAGGGAACTATAACGACAGTCTTGGCTCTTGGGTTTGCCCTTTCTATTGTGATTGGAGCGGATATGAGGTACTATTGAATTTACTTCTTATTACTAGTATTATATATAATAGATAGCTTCTAAGTTTAAATCATAATTAATTGTTTTGTTGTTTAATTTAATTAGCATGTGCATGGATATATATGTAGGATGAATTGCTATGGGCAGCTTCATGGTTGAACAAGGCTTCCAAGAATAATATTTACTTGAGCTATGCCATGGAGAACATTGATTTTATGGAACCCAAGGACAAAACTACCATGAAAGCTTTCCAGTGGTATGCGGAGTTCGGTTGGGACAATAAGAATGCTGGCATCAGTGTTCTTCAATCTATGGTAAGCTCATATATATATATATATATATATATATATATATATATATATATATATATATATTGGTGCATATGATTTATTCCAAGTCTTCTTAAATCTTTTTCTTCATTATTTAGGGTGGACCAAACATATTTTTAGATAAATTAATATTGACAGTACAACCAAAAATTCATTAAGTGGGAGACATATATAAATTACTAATATTCAAAGGATATGTGTATGTGTGTAGTATACATAAATATAATAGCTACATAATAATTGAATTTCAAAAATTTATCATAAATACTTGCAATTATGCATGTGTCTATTGAATTATTTATTTATTTTTTTCCTCACTTTAAAATACGTAAATTATTAATATTTAAAGGACACATATATATAGCTATTTTATTAAACATTACTGCAAAGAAATTAAACCTTTTTAAAAATTATTTGAAAACCTTATTTAATTAAGGTTAAGTGACAAACATAGATGAATGAATTTTAGATGGCCAGATTTAAATATTTTTAATTGACTGTGATTATAATTTGTTACATCTTAGTATAATAAATTAATATTTTGTAAACTTTATATTTAAAAAGATTCAATTAAAAAAAACATATAAAAAAATAAGCGACGTATATATATAGCAGGTTTCTAATCAATGTGACTAGCTAATTTCTAGTTTATCATTTACAACAGGAAACAGGTTACCAAACATATGTGACAAGAGCCGATCAATTTGTTTGTACTGTTCTTCCAGAATCGCCAACAAGAAATCTCAACTACACCAAAGGTTTTTCTTTTTTTTTTTTTAGTTTTCCATTCTCTGAATCTAATGAATCTAGCTAGTAGCTCAAAAGAGATTCTCCTGCCTACATATATATGTCAGGTGGGCTAATGTTCAAAGAAGTGGGAAGCAACATGCAAAACCCAACAGCTATCTCCTTCCTGCTTGTTGTTTATGCTCGCTATTTGCGCCGCACTGGTAGAACTGTGTGGTGTGGAAGTGTCCGTGTTACTGCAGATAGGCTTGCATTGCTAGCCAAACAACAGGTACATCTACGTAATTGCTAATTAATATATTAAAAAGAAATTAAATATCATATAAATCTTATTATAATTTATTAATGTATATTATGTCATTTTGATCTTTTAGGCCTCTTACTAGCTCCTTATTCTGTTGTATATATTGTGTTATTTTGTTCATTTTTTATGACTGATGTATAAGATTTGAAATATTCAGGTGGACTACATATTAGGGAGCAATCCAATGCAGATGTCGTACATGGTGGGGTATGGAAACAGATTTCCGAGAAGGATTCATCACCGAGGATCTTCACTTCCCTCAGTTGAAGCTCATCCAGCCAGACTTGGATGCCAAGAAGGCAGATCCTATTTCTACAGCGCGGGCTCAAACCCTAATTTGCTGGTTGGAGCTGTAGTTGGAGGACCTGCCCGCAACGACTCATATCCTGATGCTCGAGCCTTGTTTAGATATTCAGAACCCACCACTTATATCAACGCTCCTCTTGTGGGCGTTTTGGCCTTCCTCAAATCTTCCGTCGAGGCTTAGTTGATCTCTTTTCTTTTTCCTTTTCGAGTCCATGCACCATTAATGGCGCCCTAACAATACTGAGGCAGTAGCTTTTGGTGCTGATTAGTCTATACACAATTTGGAATGGGTTTTGTATGTATACAGTGGTTTATGATTCTGGTTGATCCAGAATAATATTATTTCTTAATTGTTTCATTTTTCAAGAATTAACATTTCTTATAATTAAATAATTTCCCTTAAAAGCACAGATAAAAAGCAATATATAATGATTTAAAAATAATAATAATAAAAAAGAGATACTAAAATTGATACACTAGGCCTTTGACATATTACAAAAAATAGATATTTTGTGCTTAAAAAGGACTGAACTTATTCATAATATTATAAAATTTTTATCTATTCTACATTTTATGAGCATGATTAATTAAAAATATCATAGGTGTTTATTGAAAAATGAATTTTTATAAATTACTAATATTTTTGTACGTGTGTTGCATGTATTTTATTAAAAATATTTTTTTTTTATTAAAACCAAGTTATAGAACATGTCTTACTAATATTAAATTATTAAAAATTATTAATAAGAATAACTAAAAGCAAAATTTAGAAATTAAAAAGAGTAAAATAGAAACTTTGTGTAAAAGACTAAGATGTAGGGTGTAAGAAAAAAAAACTGAAAATTAGTTATCCAAAAAATTTTTGTTTTAACCCTATTAATCATAAAGTTAATTTTTAAAAAGGAATATACAATATAATTTTAAAAATATTTGAAGTA
>JAJIYU010007157.1:0-19530 GCA_030144865.1 Tinospora cordifolia | reverse complement strand
GAATATTTGGAACTTATAAAACTTATAAATTTTTTAAAACATTAAAACAAAAGACGAAAAGTAGTAAATTACTAACAAAATGAATACATAAAAAAAGTACAATAAAATATATGAAGAAATTCGGCCACCCCCCACATATTTTATAATCTCTCCTAGCAAAAAATTTGTAAGACCGACCGCATTTGGAATTCCATCAATTACTCGTTTATCAAAAAAAGAATTTCCTTTAGCTAATCGTCTTACACCCCCAATCAAGTAGATTTCATAAAAAGAATCTATGTAACCGCGATTATATGACCAATCATATATCACATTTACTATTTTCTCTCCAATAATTTTTTTAGGAACATTTTTTGCAAATAAATTAAGTAAGTTCAAATTTTGTAAAGATGAATAAACC
The DNA here is from genome assembly GCA_030144865.1 of Tinospora cordifolia. Classification (NCBI taxonomy): domain Eukaryota; kingdom Viridiplantae; phylum Streptophyta; class Magnoliopsida; order Ranunculales; family Menispermaceae; genus Tinospora; species Tinospora cordifolia. The sequence continues at coordinate 19,130 of JAJIYU010007157.1, read as the reverse complement.
GGCTTATAGAAAAAAGATGCTATAAATATTCCGTAAAATGCTATACTGACCGAAAAAGTTCCATTTGTCACAAATTCATACCAATCTACAGAATTGTTTAAATTTTGATAGAAAGGGTTTAGAGACGGAATTAACATTCTTGACAATACTACTCCCTCTTGATTGAAAGAAATTCCTATGACCCCAAGGAACAAAGTAAATAGTACTAATACAAGCATAGAAAATAGCATAGTATTGTCTGATTCGTTGGAATACGAAAAGGTTTTGTTAGTGCCAAAATAGGGAATAACAATAAAAGGTCGTATTATTTTTTTTACATTTCTATCAATTCGATATGGGTGTGTCTTCTTACAAAAACAAGAAGCCCTTTCATTATTATTCATTGTTAATTGACCTTCTTTACCCCAGCAAGATATTGAATAGAATGAGCTAGTTTTTTTTCCATTGTAATTTTTAAAATGAACATTTAAATGTCCCTCAAAAACAAGTAAATAGATCCGAAACATATAAAATGCGGTTAATCCTGCTGTTGAACAAGGTATTATTGCGAACATTGGTGAATACAACCAAATATCATTAAGAATTTCATCTTTGGACCAAAAACAAGCAAAGGGTGGAATACCACAAAGAGAAAGTGTACCCACTAAAAAAGCAGTTTTTGTAATTGGTACATGTTTTGTTAAACCGCCCATAAGAACCATATTTTGACTTTTATCTGGAGAATATCCAACAATAATTTCCATTGAATGAATAATCGATCCAGATCCTAAAAACAACAATGCTTTTGAATAAGCATGAGTAATCAAATGAAATAAAGCGGCTCGATAAGAACCCATACCTAGAGCTAACATCATATAACCCAATTGAGACATTGTAGAATAAGCCAAACCTCTCTTAATATCCGTTTGAGCAAGAGCTAAAGTAGCCCCTAATACTACCGTTATTATACCTATCAAAGCTATTCCATTCATTATGGAAGGTAGAACTATGAAAAGAGGAAGAAACCGGGCTACAAGAAAAATTCCCGCCGCTACCATAGTAGCAGCATGTATAAGAGCCGAAATAGGGGTAGGACCTTCCATAGCATCCGGTAACCATACATGAAGGGGAAATTGGGCCGATTTAGCAACGGAACCGGCAAATAATAGGAAGGCACACAAAGTAATAAATAAAAGATTTACCTCATTATTCGAAATCAAGTTTTTGAATATTTCAAACAAATCCCGAAATTCCAAACTACCCGTTATCCAGTAAAGACCTAAAATTCCTAATAATAAACCAAAATCTCCTACACGATTAGTTATAAACGCTTTTTGACAAGCATTTGCCGCGATAGGGCGTGTGAACCAAAAACCTATTAAAAAATAGGAACACATTCCAACGAATTCCCAAAAGATATAAATTTGTATCAAATTCGAACTGGTAACCAATCCCAACATTGAAGTATTAAAAAAACTAATATAAGCAAAAAATCTCCAATATCCTTGATCATGAGACATATAATTGTCACTATAAATAAGAACCAAAATTCCAACAGTAGTGATTAATATTGACATAATAGAAGTAAGTGAATCAATCAAGTGGCCAAACTCTAAAGAAAGATCATTATTGATAGTCCAAGACCATACATATTGATAGATAGAACTGGTATTTATTTGATGAATAGACAAATCGATCGAAAAAATCATAACTATACTTAACAATAAAACACTAGGAAAAGCCCACACACGACGAAGATTTTTTGTTGCCGTCGGAAAAAGTAGAAGTCCCATTCCTATTAACATAGGAACGAAAAGTGGAATGAAAGGTATAATCCACGAATATTGATATGTATATTCCATACAAAAAAATAAAAAAAATATTTTTCTTCTTAATCTTAATGAGTTTTGTTTCTTATTCGCCGGTTTTAGCTCGTTTGAAAGGTTCAGTTAATAAAAGAAAAATTAAGATATGCAAAACTTAAACAGAATTCTCTATTCTTAATTATTTTGAATCTTTGTACAATAACTTCAATCCAATATTGCAAAGCACGAAGTGAAAATGAGTCAAATGATATGACTAAATTCTTAGTAAAAAAGAAAGTTTATTTTTTGGTTTTTTTAGTTAGTAATATTAATAAAAAATATAAATATTTATAAAAAATAAAATATATTATTATATATTAACAATAATTTACACCTCATAGAGTTAGAGTGAATAGAAAAAATTACACCAAAAAATTAGTTTATTTTGATATGAATCCCTCAAAAAAATAAAAATTTATTGAGTTTGTTTATTCCGAAAAATTTTCGTTCATTTTGGAACTAATTGATTATTTCCCGTTACAATAAAAGACATCTAAGTTTGTAAAAAAGATTATTATATTCAAGAGTTTACTTTACATAGCAGAGAAAAAGTAAGATACATTATTTTTTTAAAAAATCATGTATCTTTTAATAGATTAACGACCGGTCTGATTAAATTTTCAAATGGAAATTAGGCACACTCTTTCTTCGAGCGTGAGCAATTCATTTTTAAGCAGGATAAGATAAGGGTTGGTTTCTTAAACTTTTTCGATTTATTTTATTCGATGTATAAATGGAGTACGACGAAAATAGACAGAGATATAACCAGACAGACAGTCTTCTTTTTTTTTTGTAAGAATTACATAAAATATTACTAGGAATAAAAAATAAAAAGACTATAAGACTATGTGATTTTTACATAATATTTACATATTAAGGGAATGTAACCTAGAAAAAAAGTGGATAGATATAGGTCTAATTAAATTAAAGAACAATTCATTTTGAACAATAGATGTCTTTCACATGAACTATAGTAATGAAAAAACTAGTATAATTTTTTGAATGGCAGTTCCAAAAAAACGTACTTCTATATCAAAAAAACGGATTCGTAAAAAGATTTGGAAAAAAAAGGGATATTGGACAGCATTGAAATATTTTTCGTTAGCCACATCTCTTTCTACAGGGAACTCAAAAAGCTTTTTTGTGCAACAAATACAAATATTGGAGTAATCTCTGAATTTTGCCGGACTCGAAGAATAGACTAATCTCGTTTATTCTTTTCCAATTTTATTTCGTTTTTCTATAGATATATAATTTTTTCTTTTTCTATAGATATAGATTTCGAATCGATTTCTTTATAGATATCTCTATTCTATATAGAAAGAATGGTTATATTCTAGATATAAAGAATGGTACTGGTTTTTGAAACAACAAAAAAAGAATAAACATAACAAAATTTCAACTTTTTGAAGTATGTTTTCTCATTTTTGGAATGAAGAGTTTCATTTTCCCCATCGACCGAATAATCAATAACAAATTTTTTTGTCTTGTTTTTTTAGTATTAGTATACTAAATTAGTATACTAAGTAGATAGAAAATCTTTAGTAATTTTAGTAATAAAGTAAAAAAAATAAATGAAATGAGACACATTATTGGGCATTGGAACTAATTGATTTCAAACTTGTTTTTGTAAATTTTGGAAGTACTTTATTATATTCTCTAAATTACTATCACTAACGATATTAACTAGCTATCATATTAACTAGCTATATATATTTATATTATATATATATACCCTCTTTTTTTAACCCAATTGAAAAGTCACCCTTCCCTTTTTTGGTTTATTGGAAATAATAATTTCCAAATTGAAATGCTCCAAGATAGATCTTAAAATAAAAGAGGGTACAATTACGATCGAAATCAAAAGTCTTTTTTATCTGATATCTTAATAATTTTTTTTAATTGGTTTTCGAAATATTAACTTAAATATTAACTTTTCGACACAACAAAAATTCTAATGATTAATACAAAGCTATGCAAATGTTTATTTATATAAATTCTTGGAATAGAGTGCTAACTAAATTTGTGATTCATAAAAATACTATTTTTCTTTCAAATGCATATTTTTTATTTATTTTATTTAATTATTAAAAAAAAATGAATCATTTAAAAACACAAATGACAAAGCAAATTTTTTGTTTCAGAGGTTGAAGTCAGAACTGTATAGATCTAGTTACAACGGTGCCATTTTCAGAAAGGATAAACTATGAAAAACCCCACTCCCATTACTAACTTAACTTCAAAAAAATTGACACTCAAAACTAAAAACGAATGATAATAAGAATTCTTATTGTAATTGGAATATTCAAATCTTCAAAAAAGAAAAATTTTTTAATGTTTCGATTTTTATGTTTAATAAACAAATATTGTATTGCATTTGAATTGACTCTTTCAATCTCGACGATGTAATAAAAATAGATTATTATGATTTCGAGCAAGCCGCTATGGTGAAATCGGTAGACACGCTGCTCTTAGGAAGCAGTGCTAGAGCATCTCGGTTCGAGTCCGAGTGGCGGCATGGCATCTTATCTTCGAAAAGAGTAAGTCCTAGAATGAATTCCATTCCCGATTTCCATTCCTATAATTAGTGGACCCTTTTTTATTTATGATATTTTCAACTTTAGAGCATATATTAACTCATATATCATTTTCGGTCGTATCAATTGTAATTGCAATTCATTTGATAAACTTATCACTCAATGGAATCGTAGGACTACATGATTCGTTGGGAAAAGGCATGATAGTAACTTTTTTCTGTATAACAGGATTATTAGTTACTCGTTGGATTTTTTCGGAGCATTTACCATTAAGTGATTTATATGAATCATTAATCTTTCTTTCATGGAGTTTTTCCATTTTTAATATGATTCCGTCTTTTACTTTTAAAAAACATAAAAACCATTTAAGCACAATAATCGCACCAAGTGTTATTTTGACCCAAGGCTTTGCTACTTCGGGTCTTTTAATCAAAATGCATCAATCCACAATATTAGTACCCGCTCTCCAATCCCATTGGTTAATGATGCATGTAAGTATGATGGTATTGGGCTATGCAGCTCTTTTATGTGGCTCATTATTATCAGTAGCTCTTTTAGTCATTACATTTCGAAAAGTCATAAGGATTATTGGTAATAGCAATAATTTTTATTTTTTAAATGAGTCATTTTCTTTTGCCGAGATCAAATACCTGAACAAGAGAAATAATATTTTACGAAACACTTCTTTTCTTTCTTTTCGAAATTCTTACAGATCTCAATTTATTCAACAATTGGATCGTTGGAGTCATCGTATTATTAGTCTAGGGTTTCTCTTTTTAACCATAGGTATTCTTTCGGGAGCAGTATGGGCTAATGAGGCATGGGGATCCTATTGGAATTGGGATCCAAAGGAAACTTGGGCGTTTATTACTTGGACAATATTCGCGATTTTTTTACATACTAGAAAAAAATTGGAAGGGGTAAATTCTTCAATAGTAGCCTCTATGGGCTTTCTTATAATTTGGGTATGTTATTTTGGGATCAATCTATTAGGAATAGGATTACATAGTTATGGTTCATTTACATCAAATTGATGTTTAAGTGAATTGAATAAAGAAGGGGTCTGACAAATACAAACGACAAATACAAACATAGTAAGCATATAATAAAACTTCACATAAACCGTCGATAACCCCTTAGAATCCACTAATGTAGTGATTCAAGGGGTTCTCCCAACCATCAAAGATATCTGGTTACAATTCCTTTTTTAAGTTAAGATGATAGAAGAAAAAGATTTCTTTTTTCATTGTATAATGGATACTATTAAATAAAAAAAAAGAGCAAGAAATCTTTTTTTTTATTTCATGAAAACTATCTATAAAAAATTCGATAGAATAGCTTCGACCTTGTCAACTGATAATGAGAAAATAAAATCCGGATAAATACCAATACCTATTACAGGTAAAAGGATCGAAATCGAAATAAATAACTCTCGCGGCCCAGAATCAAAAAAATAAGAGTTTGGTGTATTAAAAATAAAAAGCGTGTATCCATAGAACATCTGGCGTAACATAGATAATGAATAAATAGGAGTTAATATCATTCCAGTGGCCGTTACAAAAGTAATTAGTATTTTTGTCATTAAAAGATATTTTTGACTCGTAATTATTCCAAAAAAGACTATCAATTCTGCAACAAAACCGCTCATGCCTGGCAATGCAAGGGAAGCCATCGATAAGATACTGAACACCGTGAATATTTTTGGCAGTGGGATAGCCATTCCACCCATTTCGTCGAGATAAAGAAGACGTATTCTATCATAACCCGTTCCTGCCAAGAAAAAAAGCGCAGTGCCAATAAACCCATGCGAGATTATTTGAAAAATGGCTCCATTGAGTCCCGTATCGCTTATCGAACCAATTCCTATAATTATGAAACCCATATGAGATACAGAGGAATAAGCTATTCTTTTTTTTAAATTACGTTGACCAAGAGATGTTGAAGCGGCATAGATTATTTGAATTGCGCCTAATATCATTAACCCGGGAGAGAATATAGAATGAGCGTGGGGGAATAATTCCATATTAATTCGAACCAATCCATACGCTCCCATTTTTAATAAAATTCCGGCTAAAAGCATACAAGTACTGTAATGTGCTTCCCCATGGGTGTCTGGTAACCATGTATGTAAGGGTATAATCGGCGATTTTACAGCAAAAGCAATAATAAATCCAATATAGAATATTATTTCCAGTGCCAAAGGATATGATTGATTAGCTGATGTTTCCAAATTTAATGCTGGTTCATTGGAACCATATAAACCGATACCTAGAACTCCCATTAATAAAAAAACGGAACTTCCTGCAGTGTACAAAATGAACTTTGTAGCTGAATACAAACGTTTCTTTCCCCCCCACATGGATAAAAGTAGATAAACAGGAATTAATTCTACTTCCCACATGATGAAAAAAAGTAAAATGTCTCGAGAAGAAAATGATCCTATTTGACCGCTATACATTGCTAACATCAGAAAATGGAATAATTTGGATTCCCGAGTAACCGGCTGAGCCGCCAAAGTCGCTAAAGTGGTGATAAATCCCGTGAGTAAAATCGGTCCGATAGAGAGTCCATCTATTCCGAATCTCCAATAAAAATCAAAAAAATTTATCCATTTATAATTCTCCGTCAGTTGCATTAATGGATCGTCCAATTCGAAATGATAACAGAATGCATAGGTTGTTAGAAGGAGATCTATTAAGCATATACAAATAGTATACCAGCGAATTACCTTATTTCCTCTATGAGGAAATAAGAAGATTAAGGAACCCGCGGATATTGGCAAAACGACAATTATTGTTAACCAAGGAAAAAAATTCGTGGTAAAAATAAGATACACTTGGGCCAGAAAACCCGTGCTCAAAACGACTTTTTATTTTTATGTTTTGAGCACGGGTTTTTGTCAGTAAAAAAACGTATTCGTATGGGGTTTTTTGAAACGTATCAATCAATAAGCTAGACCCATGCTTCTAGTTGTTTCATGCCATAAATAAACTCGAACACTCAAGAAATCCGTCGGACAGGCAGATTCACATCTTTTACAGCCGACACAATCCTCTGTTCTTGGAGCAGAAGCAATTTGCTTAGCTTTACATCCGTCCCAAGGTATCATTTCTAATACATCTGTCGGACAAGCTCGGACACATTGAGTACATCCTATACAGGTATCATAAATCTTTACTGAATGTGACATTGGGTCTATTATTTTTTGAACATCAGAAATTTTCGATCTAGTAAAACTTTTAAATGAATCATATATTTAGACACCAGATGAATCAACGATTTACCAGACGTTTTCCAATCAATCTACTTCTGGATCAAGTTCCTAAAAGAGGGCCAAGATACTTTGATTTCTTACGTTTTCGCAAACATGATCATACGTTATGTATCATACATGTTAATTGCGAATTGATGAATATTCATATTCTACTTTTATTTTAATATTCTATAATGTTTATGATTAATACTATTTTTTTTTATTCATTTATTTATTCAACAAATTCGATTGATTGATACGAATTGATTTTCTGTTACGATAAATTGATGAAACAATAGCTGGTCCGATAGCTGCTTCAGCGGCTGCAATAGCTATAACAAAAATGGAAAAAATATTTCCTTTTAATTGACGACTATCAAAAAAATCAGAAAATGTTACGAAATTTATATTAACCGCATTCAGTATAAGTTCAAGACACATAAGGGCTCTAACCATATTTTGGCTCGTGATCAATCCATAGATACCGATAGAAAATAAAAAGGCACTCAAAAAAAGTACATGTTCGAGCATCATTGACCAACTCCTTAAAAATTTCGATTCATTTCAATATGAACAACAATTCAATCAACGGATTCCATTGACTAGAGAATCGAACAAAACCAAAAGAATACATTAAATCGAATAAAAAAATGATTTGAAACAGACTTTCCCTTTCACATATAATTGAAAGGAAATGGATGGGATAAGATAGAGCAAAATGGAATTTGAATTGCTGTTGATAGTTCTAAAGATTTTTTACTGTCGGGCCACGACAATTGCACCTATCAAAGCAGCTAAAAGAATTATTGAAATGAGTTCAAATGGAAGAAAAAAATCTGTTGATAAATGAATTCCAATTTGTTGACTATTACTTATCAAATCTTGTTCGATAATCTGATTTGATCTTGTAGTCCAAATAATCCCGGACCATGATGTATCTGGAATAGTAGTCATTAGTGAAACAAAAATACTTATACAAACCAACAAAGTAACTCCGTCCCCAACGGTCCAAAAATAAAAATTGTGGGAATATTCTGAACCTTTCATGAACATCACAGCAAATATGATTAAAACATTTATAGCTCCTACGTAAATAAGTAGCTGTGCCGCAGCTACAAAATGGGAGTTTGATAAAATATAGAATAAAGATATACAAACAAGAACCAGTCCCAACGAAAAGGCAGAAAAAATTGGGTTGGTAAATAATACTACTCCTATACTTCCTAATACAAGAACTGATCCTAGAAAGACTAAAAGAAAATCATGTATCGGTTCAGGCAAATCCATTATATGGAAAATAAGAAATAAAAAAATCGAAATTTCATGACCTTTTTGATTTTGATACGACCAGGAAAAAAATTTATATACTAAATTACTAATTGAATTAACTCCTAAGGAGTGTGAGTTGATATAGGTACAGTTCTAGGAAGAATCTCATTCTTTATACGAAAGAGTAGTTAGAAGCTATACTCTATACTCTCTCTCTCTATATATATATAGTATATATTGATTCTATAATATATTGATTCTATAATTCCATTTTTGGTTTTGGAAAAAATTACAAATCGATTTAAATTTCGAGATTATTATAATAATATTTATTCTATCTATCTATCTATATTTATTTAATTTTTTACTATTTTAATATTTTTTTAATATTTTCTTCCTATACTATTTACTATTGATTTGATATATTTAAAATATATCATTATTTTATATCATTATTTATATGATTTCATTTTTTAAATTCTATAGAATCCATTAGATTATTTTTTAATTAGATTATTTTTTATTTTCTTATATATATATAAATTTTATATAATTAAAATTTATATAATTTTTTTATGATTATTTTCTTTTTCTTTGAATTGAGGCGAGTTTAAAATTGTTCGAATTGTATAATCGTCAATTACTGACATTGGTAAACGTCCCAAAGCAATTTGATTATAATTCAATTCGTGACGATCATAAGTCGAAAGTTCATATTCTTCAGTCATTGATAAACAATTTGTTGGACAATACTCAACGCAATTACCACAAAATATACAGATCCCGAAATCAATACTGTAATTAAGCAATCGTTTCTTTCGAATAGAAGTTTCCAGTTTCCAATCAACAACAGGTAGATCTATAGGACATACACGAACACATACTTCACAAGCAATGCATTTATCAAATTCAAAATGGATTCGACCGCGGAAACGCTCCGATGTGATTAATTTTTCATAAGGATATTGAATAGTTACAGGGAAACGATTTGCGTGGGATAGGGTAATCATAAAACTTTGACCAATGTACATTGCAGCTCGTACTGTTTGTTGACCATAATTCATGAACCCAGTTACCATAAGGAACATATCGTGAATATCTATGAATAACTTTATTTTGTTTCTTTCTCTTGTTTGAGACAAGTTATCAATATAGAATATTCATTTTTTACAGTGAAAGCAGTTGAGACGAAGTTGTTAATAATAGATTACCGAGAGAAATAGGTAAAAGAAATTTCCATCCAAGATTTAATAATTGGTCCATTCTTAGCCTAGGTAAAGTCCATCTTGTTGTGATAGAAATGAACAAGAAGAAATAAGTTTTAGCTAATGTAATAAAGATACCAATTGTAGTTCCAAAAACTCCACACACTTTATTTATTTCAAAAAGTTCAGAAATGAATATGTACGGGGTAGGGGTATTCCAACCGCCTAAGTAAAGAACCGTTACAAATAATGAAGAAACTAATAGGTTTAAATAGGAAGCAACATAAAATAAACCAAATCTTATACCCGAATATTCGGTTTGATAACCGGCTACTAATTCTTCTTCTGCTTCTGGTAAATCAAAAGGTAATCTTTCACATTCCGCTAGCGAAGAAATTAGAAAAACAATAAAACCTATAGGTTGACGCCATAAATTCCACCCCCAAAAACCGTATTTTGATTGCGAATCCACTATATCAACCGTACTTAAACTGTTAGATAATCCTAGTCGGTGATAACATTACTGTTCCCATCGCTATTACAGAACCGTACATGAGATTTTCACCTCATACGGCTCCTCGAAGGCCATAAAGAAATCTAAGGACGGCACCGTTTATTTCTCTTGATATATCCCTAAGGATAGGTGGGCTTCATTTTTATTGGACGGTCCTGAATTAAACCAATTGAATTCTGTCTGTTCGAATTATAATAAAAAAAAAAATAGAAAAAAATGAAATAAAAAGTTACTTCTGAATTGATCTTATCCCCTAAAAAATGGAATTGGTTGAGTAATAACTTAATTCTTCAATAAAATACTCCTTTAATTTATTAATAACTTATACTTTTCGATTCCAAAAAATAATATGAATTAAGATATTCATTTTATCTCCATGAAATATGGATATAAGAAATAAGAAAAAGGGATCTCTGATTTGTTTATTGTTTATTGGAATTGTATTATATTAATTATATTAATTGATTCTTTCTTTTTTTCTTTCTTAGTTTTGGTTTTGTTTTCTTTTTTATGTACAAAAGGAGGACTTAAAAAAAAAATTAAAAGGATTATTTCGTTCCTGATAGTCATATTTATTTAATCGGTGGATAGTAGCCTATACTCTGGACCGGAATTGTGGGGAGTACTGCCAGATTATTTCTACCAATTTTAAGCCCCAATTAGTATTCTTTTTATATTCTGCTTATATTCTGCAGAAATACTCTTTTAGATAATATAATTTACATAATCTCCATTACTAATCCTTTGTGTATCTTGGTGTTTCTAACCATCCAATCATTTTCTTTTTTATCAATCCCCTACCCCTTTATTTATCGTAATACATGTATGGTAATTCATACAAATGGTAGTGAAAACTCAATAAGGTTGGTCTTGTTGAGCCCGCTTCAAGACAGGATGACTAAAGCAACCAATCTTGGGGGAAACGGCCCCTTCCATTTTTTTCCACTTCATTTTTTTCTTAATACATAGAAAATGAGACTCCATATTTTGACTGCAAATTAAATAAAATTCAAATGAAATACAAGCTGTTTTATTTCACCCATCTAACTATCTGATTTAGTTCATCAATCCGAACTCCGAATAATAATAATTATGAATAAAAAATGAAGATATCTATTCAATTTATTCTACTTCTTTCCTATAAAACCTAGAAAAAGGGAGCATGGAAAAGTTTCTGTCTCACCGAATCGCACGTAGAGATATTGATAACACACATAGAGTTAATGGTATTTCATAACTAATCGATTGAGCAGCAGCCCGTAGACCACCCAAAAAGGAATATTTATTATTTGATCCATATCCGGACATAAGAAGTCCAACGGGAGCAATACTCGAAATAGCAATCCATAAAAAAACACCAATATTAAGATCAGCTAAAATAAAGTTATAGCCAAAAGGAATTACTGAATAGCTTACTAGAATTGATATGACTGATATGGATGGTCCGATACTGAATAAACGAGTATTTCCCCTAGATAGAAGAAGATTTTCTTTGAAAAGTAGTTTTGTTCCATCGGCTATAGCTTGAAGAACTCCCAAAGGACCGGCGTATTCAGGTCCAATACGCTGTTGGATCCCTGCGGATATTTCTCTTTCTAGCCATACAATCACTAGTACACCTATTGTGATTCCCAATACAAGAGTAAAAATAGGGACAAGTACCCATAGAATTCCATAGACCTCTTTTAAAGATTCCAATCTGGAAAAAGAATTGATATCTTGTACTTCTGTTGTATAAATTCTCATTTCAACGATCAACTTCTCCCATAATGATATCTATGCTACCTAGTATCGTCATAATATCAGCCAATTTCATTCTTTTAACTAACTGAGGAAGAATTTGCAAATTGATAAAACCTGGTGGACGAATTTTCCATCTCCAAGGAAAACCATTCTTATCCCCTATTAGAAAAATTCCTAATTCTCCCTTTGGTGCTTCAACTCTCACATAAAGTTCTTGTTTCGGCAATTCAAAAATCGGAGAAGGTTTTTTACTAATGAATCGATATTCAAAATCATTCCAGTCTGGATCCTTTTCCCTATCAAAATCAAAGCAGCGTAATTCTAAATTCTCATATGGCCCGCCGGGAATTCCTTCCAGAGCCTGTTGAATAATTTTTATGGATTCCGTCATTTCACCAATTCGGACTAAATAACGGGCTAATGAATCTCCTTCTTTTTGCCATTGAACTTCCCAATCCAATTCGTCGTAACACTCATAATGATCAACTTTACGAAGATCCCATTCTATTCCGGAAGCCCGAAGCATTGGTCCTGATAAACCCCAATTTATTACTTCCTTTCCACCAATACTGCCGACTCCCTCAACCCGTTCTAAAAAAATAGGATTTTGTGTAATAAGTTTTTGATATTCAACAACCCCTGTTAAAAAATAATCGCAGAAATCAAAACATTTATCTATCCAGCCATGAGGTAGATCAGCCGCTACTCCTCCGATACGAAAAAAATTATGCATCATTTTCATACCGGTGGCAGCTTCGAATAGATCATATATTAATTCTCTTTCTCTGAAAATATAGAAGAAAGGAGTTTGGGCACCAATATCTGCCATAAAAGGTCCAAGCCATAGCAAGTGAGAAGCTATACGACTCAACTCCAACATAATTACTCGGATATAGCTGGCTCTTTTAGGTACTTGAATATTTCCTAACTGTTCCGGTCCATTTACGGTTATTGCTTCGGGGAACATAGTAGCTAAATAATCCCAACGTGTTACATAAGGCAGATATTGTATAATTGTTCGGTTTTCTGCAATTTTTTCCATCCCTCTATGTAAATAACCCAATATTGGTTCACAATCAATAACATCTTCACCATCTAGAGTAACAATGAGTCGAAGAACACCGTGCATTGATGGGTGCTGAGGGCCCATATTGACTATCATGAGGTCTTTTCTTGTAGCTGGGGCATTCATAGGTTTTTCCTCGATTCATTGAATTGCTTAAAACAAAAATAAGTTCATCAAAATTCAAGATCTAATAAATCGAATAATTAAAAAAGATTCTTCAAATTAACGAGTTTTTGACTCCCGAATATCCAACTGATTAATTAATTTTTTATAACGTATTACATTTCTCTTTGACAAATAAGACAGTAGTCGTTGGCGTTTTCCCAGAATTTTACGTAAACCTCTTTGAGATAAGTAGTCTTTTCTGTGCAATTCCAAATGTGAAGTAAGTCTTCGTATCTTATTGCTGAAATTGAATACTTGAAATTCAACCGATCCCGGATTTTCTTCTTTTTTTTCTTGTGAAATGACTAGTATAAATGAATTTTTTACCATAAAACAAAAGCTTTCCTCTCCTCTTTCTATATGGATACATAGAAGAATAGATAGATAGATAGATATTTTTTTTTGATCAGTAATAATAATAATGACACTATTTTTTGAATTTGCTATATATAATAATTTTAATTTCCTTAATAATTCCTAATTTTTTTTTTCAAATTGAATTTATTATTATTAATATTAATCAATTCAATTCAATGTTTATGCATTCAGAAAATACAAAATTTTTATTTTAAAATAATTTTTTTTAAAAAAATAAAAAATTAAGAAGATTTTGTCTGATTCATTTCTAGATCGAATGGATACATCATTCAATTAGGATCATGCCTTCGAATAGAAGGTAAGGGAAGACAATGCGTGTGTGTATTTATTTGTCTTCGTAGGCCAGATATGTTACGAGAAACAGAAAAAATAAAAATTTAAATTTAAATATAGATTAACGAATTTTCAATCGCGGATACATATGTATCCTTAGCATACTGAAACGGCTGCCATTATTGGTATCAAACCAATATCGATTCATACAAACTAAATCTTCTACGCGATAATTTGGCCAAAGAAAAAATTTTAAAAAAATTAGTTTTTTTTTATCTCTATCAAGATATTTCCTTTTAGCAAAAACTTGACAGAAATTAGTTACTTTATTCCCATTGTAAAATGCCGTATTTTGATGCATACCACCTCGATTCCCAGAATTGAAACAAATTCGAATTCTCAATTCTCTACGACGTCTAGAGGATAAAATATTTTCAGGAACAAGTAAATCATAATGATTTTTTTCTTTATTTTCAGTCATCTTTTGATGCTTTGTAATGGGTTCATCAAAATTCGTCTTATCAACATAGCTTTTTTCTGGGTATCTTTGATGAAATTGAAATTTGTGCTTACTTTTATGAATCAATGAAACGCCTATGGTTTGATACATAAAAAATTGTCCATTGTTTTTTATAGACAGACGAACTGGTTCGACAACAAATATTCCGTTATTTTTCATCAATTGTGGAAGGAGTAAATCCTGAATCATCATAATATCTAGACTTAAATCTCCTTTTTGAATCGAGGAAATAGCAACGTCTTTTAGATTTGTCAGTCTAAGCAAGAGACAATATATTTCGATATTATTCATTATTTTTTCATCTAAACAATTATTCCATTTCAATTGAAAACGCAAATACCTTCTTAGTAAGAAATTTAGTTCTTCTATATTGTTCTTGTATTTTATTTTATTTGATGGTGGTCTAAAAACATCTATTTTTTTCTTTCTGGTGATACTTTTATTTTCATTATCATTTTTTTTCACATTAAAATTGAAAAAAAGGAATTTGATTGGTATGACCCATGGTTTACTTGTATATGTTTTATAAAATTTTACAAATTTTGCGAAGAACCAAAGTTCCAGATTCGATATAGAACGATTTAGTATTTCTACATTCATTCCCATCCAATCAAAAAAAAAACTTTTTTGATTGGACGGGTTGATTTCTTGGTGAATCATAAGATAATAATCGGTATCAATCCAGGCCTCAATATCTATCTTATTTCTAAGATCAAAATTCAGAAGTCTCCAATCAAAATACTGTCTATCCAGGTTTTTTTCCATATCTATAATACCATCTTCCCCTATATAATTCTTGATAGGGATATCATCTTCCATATCAAATAATTTGCGTTTACGCGTGCTGTAATTATAAGAAAATGTTTTGTCATTATTGGCGTGTAATGGTGATCCATATCGAGAAACAGATGAGTCTTTCTTATCTGTATAATTAAGAGATTTATATGATAAAAGATCATATCTATATTGTTTTTTAATTTTTTTTTTTCGATTTGTTAATAAGTTTACTTCTTGTTTTTTGTAAAGAATTAATCGGTTTTTTTCATATGAATCACATTTGGTTAAATCTTTTTTTTTTTTTTGAGCCATACGACATTTGTGGATTCTATTTCGCCATTTTTGTGATACTAATATAGACCTCTGAGATAAATCATATTGATAATGACCCCTTAACCAATTTTTCCATTGATTCATTACAGAATTGTGAGTCTTTTTATGTCTTAATTTGGACTGGCACATTCCTTGTACCCCCCCCAAATAATCCTTTATTTCATTCTTAAGAAAAAGAGATGTTCCAGGATATTGAAAAACGGATCTTAACTTATAGTTATATAATTCAATAACTTGGGTTTGTGATAATTTGTAAAATACATATGCTTGTGATAAAGAGGGTACGTCACAAAAAATCTGTGAATTACCAATATTAGAAATTGATTTTTTTATAATCGAAATAAAAATAAATTGAATTATCTTTTTATTTGTTTTCTCAATTCTTTTTTCATTTGCTTCATTATGGTAAGTGTATTTTTTAATAATTTTTTTTGTTGATTCAACAAAAAGTTGGACATTCGTGCTAGGAATTTTAATGATACATAGAAAGATATCTATAGATATCCTTTCAATGAAAAATGGAAAAACAAAATATGATTTGTGAATTGATCGAATATTTCTTCTTTTTAATATCGACCAAATAGTTTGGGGAGATTCGAATCTTTTTCTTTTATCATCAGAACGTGTTTTGTTAAAACGAATATTTATCTCTGGAGTTCGAAACCCCTTTTTCTTGTTTTTTGTAATTTTCTCTATTTGCTTTAGGATTGTCTTTCTTCGATCATTCAGATCTTTTATTTTTTTTTCTGTCAATGAAGAATTTGTCCAATTAATAGATTGAATTGGAATGGACGATTCATAGCTCATTCGATTACTATTACTGATTATTGAATCTTTTTGAGTTTTACTCACTTCATAGATTTCTTTCAATTCAAATAAAGTAATTTGTTTTCTTTTTGATAATTTTTTTCTTATTTCTTTTAGAATTTTTTCTTTTCTAAATAGAATCCTTTTCATGATCCATTTTACTCTTTCTTTTGAAACATTTAGAATTTTTTTTTTTTTTTCGGTTAAAACTTTTAGAAATAGAAAAAAAAAACAATTCCCATTTTTAATTCTTTTTTTTAGTTCTTTAAAATAAAAAATGGGATAAAAAAAAAATGAAAAGTCAAATGAGATAGGAGAACCAAAAGGCAATTCAACTTCCATTCCCCAAGTGCTTAAAAAGCAAAAATTTGCTTCTTTTTTTTGTTTTTGCGCTTTTTTTTTCGTTTTCGTTGGATCCTTTTCTTTTTGGGGGGATCGTAGCTTCGATCTGTGCCAAGGTTTCAAACGAAAGGGAAATAGTATCTTTATCTGAATACCTTCTGAAAGCCAGTTTTTTGGAAATTCTGTTTCTGATAATGGAACGCCATCATAAGTACATTTAATATGTATTTCTCTATTCAAATCCTTTAAATCCTGCGACCATTCGGGATTTTGAAAGAATAGCATACGAACAATATTTTTAGTTATTATCAATAAAGGGAATAGAATATATTTTCTAAGAATCGCATGGGTTACTAATAAAATACCTCTTACTCCTTGAGCAAATACAATGCTATCCCAGGTTTCTGCTATTTCCATACGCTTTTCTTCATCTTGTTCGTATTCTTTTCTTTTTTGCTCCTCTTCCTTCTGCCTTTTTTCTCTCTCGTCTTCCGCATAATCCGAAATTTTTAATTCTCTGTTTTTCCACATCCCATTTTTAAAATTAAAAAGGATTCTCATTGACTTCAAAATATCAAAAAAGAAAGAGTATTTCTTAATTTTGTCCCAAAAAAGAGGAGAATGCGCGTTTGCTTGAAAGAGTTTCCAAATAACTGTTTTACGTCTTTGACTGCGTAGAGATCCTATTATTATGTCTCGACGAAAATCCGATTGTTGTACATAACGTATTAAAGCCAATTCATCTTCTCTCCTTTTTTTATATTTTTTATTCCTATTCTGGTTATCGGTAGAAATATCGTCATTCTTTGAGTTCTTATTAATAAAAATCACTATACGTTTGGCTTTTCTTGAACGAATTTTATAATCCTCGGATTCATTTTCTTTGTTTTTTTTCTTTTCTTCCTCTTGCTTTTCTCCTTCTATTTGTTCCAACTCGTTAATAAATTTGTATGACCATCGAGGAATTGTTTTACTGATTTCTTTTATCCCAATCGATTTTTTTCTATTTACAATAGTTTTCTCGTTCGGATCAGTTATAACTGTGTCAAATAATAATTTAATTTTTTTTTTTTCATCTTCTGAAGTAATTCTTATTTGTTCATGTTTTGGAAATGAAAAAAGTCGCTTAAAATAAAAACTTGATACTGATTTTTCTTTTCCAGAAAATTCACTAATTAAGTTCAAAATAGAACTAATTTCAGTTGAGAATGATTTTCTATCAAACATATCCATTTTCTGTTCAAGTTCTGAATAATTAATATGAAAAAGGATACCATGAATCTTATTTATCCAAATATCATTTTTTGTGTAAGTTTTCTTTTTGATTAAGAGCGAAAAACTGTTTTTGATTCGTCCGCGATAGGGTCCGTTCAACAAGGGGTCATATATTTTAGGTAAGTGTTTTTTTTTAGTCTCATCATTACCCAATCTAATCCTTTTTTCGATTACATCCATAGCAATAAATTCCTTATCTAGAGCTTTTGCACTATTAAAAAATTTTTTGCTTAGGCTCTTTTTTTTTTTTTCATTAGTGGAACTCCAATAATTATTCAATTCATCAGTGAGTTTTTCTGTTGTCAAGAGAGACATTTTTCTTTGCATCATTTCAACAACAATTGACAAACTAGGTGGGTACGTAAAAGATATTTTTTCTTTTCCATCACTTTGACATGGATAAAAAAAATATTGTGACATTTCATTTTTTATAGCATTTTCAAATCGATGATTTTTGATATATCGACTGGGACGATTCCATAGTTTCGAATCGAAAAGAATATTTATAAGAGGTTTTTCGAATTGGAAGATGTCTTTTTCCTCTGTTTCATCAATTTTGTACGAATCCTCTCTCTCTTCCGATAAAATAGAAGAAAAAAGATCTTCTTCGATGGATCTATTTTTTTCTTGTTTAGTTACTTTCATTTTGGATCCATCTATTTGTTTCTCAATTTCATTCCTTTCTGAAGTTGTTTTCAGTTTCTTAATCAAAAGGGGTGGCGATGTTTTGCCTAAACAATATAGACAGGAAATAAAAAAAAAAATAATAAAGATTTGAGACATAGAATTTCTCAATTCGAACATAATGTATTTACTCAATCGAATAAGG
>JAJIYU010007156.1:0-19539 GCA_030144865.1 Tinospora cordifolia | reverse complement strand
TGATATTCATCGATAAACATAGTAGCATGTTTATCAGGATTTAAATAGTTTTCTCATTTGCTAAAAATTGAGACTTGGGTTTAGCGTGTAGAAAGAGGTTGACAACCTCGGGTTTCCCGGCGGATCAGACCCACAGAGAGATGAAAAGTCCTACGTACACAGCAAAGAGCTGAAGGGAGCGCTAGTAGATGCGCTGGCCCCACATGACGCATGAGTGAGGACTTGGGTTCTGGTCCGGGGGGTTCGGGGGGGTGTCTCAGCATCAGTGATAGCAAATACTCTAGCCTGGTTTTACCCACGACCCTGGTTCAAGTTTTGCACCCAACCCTGATTCTGATTTTGCCCCTAGATGTTATTTTGTTGAGGCAATTGTTGTTGAAGACATACATTCTGTTCTTCACCTGGACGATTCAGAGGTTGTTGTTGTTGTCGCGTCTGGGTTTTGGTGGGAGAAAACTTTGCTAGGTGCCCTCGCTGATTGCAGTTGAAACACCACCCTTGACGTCTGGCCAGCTCTAATTGTTCTTTCGTTTTGAGTCGATTTTGCCCTTAGGGCATTTTGTTTCCATCCCCCTGATTGGCATTCCTTCTCTTCTGATCTCCTTTGTGGTCTTTGTCCCCTCCTGGTATTTTTTTTTTGTTCCTCAACCTTTACTTGAAGTCTAGCTCTTGTTCTGTGGTTAATGCCATGTCTACGACTTCTCTATATGTTTTTGGGCAAGCTGTTCGTATTAATTTTTGGATCTCAATCTTGAGACCCTGAGTAAAGCAATTGACCTTCTTCTTCTCTTCACTGATTAATTCAGGTGAGAACTTGGCCAATTCGATAAATTTGGCCTCATACTCGACCACCGTCATCTCTCTCTGCTACAGCTGAACAAAGTCCTCCTGCATCTTTGCCAGTGTTGCTTCAGGGAAGAATTTCTCATAAAATATCTCCCTAAACTCTTCTCAGTTCATTTTGCTAACATTAACAGTCGGGTCTGCCTTTACTAGCTGCCACCAGCTTCTAGCTGGTCCCTTGAATTGATAGGTAGCTAGTGCTACCCTGTTAAGACCTGTTATTCTCAACACATCCAAGTGTTCTTCTAATTCTTGGTACCAATGGTCAGCTGCTAAACTATTCGTAGTACCATAAAATTGTGATGGTCCTAGTTTCTTCAATTCTAACAACAATTTTTTGTGTTCACTATCTTCCAGGTCGTCTGGTTCTTCCTGATGATCTGGAATCTCATGTGCTGGATTGGCTACTGCATTAGAATCTGTTCATGCACCTGCGGCTGTAGTGCCGCCTGAGGTATTATTCAAGATACCGTATGTTCTATCTGCTCCATTACTTTTCTAGTAACCTCATTCATCAGATGTTCCATCCTAGCTTCAGCCATGCCATTTTGTGCTTCCTGAGAGTTGGTTTCATCAGATGTAGCAACCCTAGGTTCAACCATTACCTACACATTTAAGCCAATTTAGTATTCATTTCTGCTATTTTTGTTTAGTCCGTTCTATTATGACTCTACAGTTATGTTTCTAGGTTCTCAATTTGTCCAGTGGTCTAATAGTTTATGCTTCTATGTTCTTTTTGTGCATGGGTACAGGATTTGATTTCAAAACAATTAAGCAATAAAGCATGCATAGCAAACAATTATACAATCAAGCTAGCACAACAAGTTTCCAAGCTTCCACCTTAGCTTTTAGGTTCAAGTATCTCATACCACTCTACCCCTTCCACTTAGGTTTTCACCCAAGACAAAGCTGCACCCAAACAATTTTTGCAAGTGTCTCGATGTCCAAGGCTTCCCAAGCTCTACTACACTTGACTGTCTCATATCAGCCAAGCATAGGAAAACAAGTTCGTCCAAAGCCACCTATCACTCACCATACATGGTCTGTCATTCTCCAAGTCTGGGATTCTTCTACATCCCTGAATCCTATGCATCCTATACCACATAGAAATCAAAGATACATGATCCTCCCGATCTCGTGTCCTGACCAAACAAGTGTTTCGTTTTCACACGTTATCAGTCTCTAGCTTATGCCCTAAAAACTTTTATTTATGATCCACTGTGCTACCCTTAGCAACACCCAAGTTTCTACCTAAAGTCTCTTTCCTAGACCTAGGGTCTCAAATCCTCGTTAAAAGATTCTTTTTTCAAACTGACAACATTGATTTATTTTCGATACTACCTCTGACATTTGTGGTAAGTTCTTTGCCCTTAATTACCACCCTTGGGTTTTTTTTAGAAAATAAGTGTGTTTTTCAACTTCAACTACTCATATGAGCTGGTGGGACAACCTCCAGATCGGACGGCGAGACTAAAGTCTACTTAGCAACCATCCTTTCTAAAACGGGATAACCTATCTCTCTTTCAATGTTTAGTTTTACTCTGGACGAGGCTTACCCACTATCAGCTTAACTCGTAATCTTGGTATCCAAACAAAAGAATTGAAAACATATATTTCTTTTTAAAAAAATAATTTTTTTTCAAAATCTATTCAGTTTCCAAAACAGGAGGTAAGGCTTCTAAATTAATAAAATAAATAGTCTTACCTGACTAGTCAATTCCTTCTAATTCTTGTCCAAGGCATCTAAAGCCTAGGTTCTGATACCACCTTTGTAACACCCCCAGCTCTCGATCTCTATCGCATATGTCATAGGTGACGTAGTTGTCTCGTAGCTTGAAACTTCATTTCTTTCGAGTGCAGTCCATCATTCTTTCTATCTAAAAATTGGGGATATTACTTTTTCTTTACATCATTTATCACATCTGTTAGTTTCATCAGATCATATTCCAAGGTACAAAATAGAGTATAAATACAACAGAACAACAACAATCTCAGGATTACATAATAACTGAAAACATTAATTTATGATCAGAATTATGAACAAATCTTGTGGGCTCCATAGCCAACTTTTGATAATACAAATATTGTCTAGCCTGATGACCAACAACTGAAATGATCAAATATAGTGGGTCACATGCCCTACAATGCATTTATTTTCTAACATCCCCATGTTGTGAGGCACACTACTACTGATTTAAATTGATTTGCTAGAAGCAATGTCTTCAATGGTTACCTGAAAAAAATGATTGGGTGAGCTCAAGAGCCCAGTGGATCATACACAATACATCAATAGCATTATTTAAATCAAACACTAAACAAGCAAACACTTATCATCCATTAGGCATTTCAAACATTTATTTATCAACAGTTGTCAATTAAACCGAAAGGCGTTAACCTCTGTGTTCTAAATCTGGGAAGAGAGATCAATTCTGAAACTCAAACCCTTCTATGTGAAGTGGGATCATTTCTGAAACCCAGTCCGTTCAGGTGTCAATCCTGACCACCAGTTCTAATTCTGCATGGAACACACACGAAGGACATTCATCCCCGCGCTAGTACGTGGTTGAAATCTTTATTTAATCTTATTTTTGTGTACAGAGCATAATAAAATAAATATTTTGTCAATAATTAAACATTTCATCAACATGACATCATAAATCAATATTTTCATAAATGAAAACAATGACTTTTGATTTCTGATGTAGAAGATCGTACAAGACGCAATTACAGAGCATACTCTCTCGGTCATAAGTAATATAAGTTAAAAAGAAAAGAAAATCATTAAATCAATATTCTTGCATACTTCTAGGCATTCAAACAATATAAGCATTACATATTCAGTATTAAAATTCAAATAATACTAGAGAGTAGAGTAATCATTTCCACATCAGTAGTAATTCCTTGAATCTCAACTTGTTCCGAGTCTTTGGCCAACAGTCTTCAGGATCTACATTTTGAAAATGTGATTTAATAACTTTTCATGAACAATACCGTATATATGAACAGTGTTAAATAGTAACAGTAAACAGTAGTGTATGAACAGTACCGTATATATGAACAGTAGATTACGTATGCATACTGAAATGAACAACGACATCTCCAATCTTAAATAGAGACTAGAGCAGAGTGATTATACCTGCTTTGATCAGAAAAACCCTCCAATTTCTTTAAAAGAGGTACCCAATAGTAGATCTTCACTACCGCTATGCAGAAACTAGGGTTTTTCCCTTCCTACTACTATATTTGTTGTCTAAAACAGCTGAAGAACAAGAGAAGAGAAGAGAGTAAGCAAAGAAATTATTTCTTTCTTGCTGGAATTAATTTTCAGAAGGAGGGGGAAAGGGTTTATATAGATTTTTCTGACAGAAAAAGACGAAACTGCACAGTTGTTAATAGTTTGTAACTGTAGCTACAGTGTCTGTTACTGTAGCTACAGTGACCACCGAACCTTAATTTGTCTGCCGACAAAATAGTGACCGATTTTTTAAATAGTAATCGTATATTTAAACAGTAATCATATATTTGAACAGTAATCGTATATTTGAACAGTACCATATATTTGAACAGTATTTTTTTTAAAACTCAAATTTCGGGTATTAAAACACTAAAATTGTAGGTATTACAGGAAAGCACATATGCAATGATGCCACAAATGAAAACGTTTCCTTTGTGACTAAGTGTGACACCCAAGTAAAGAAATAACTAAAAAAGTTTCCTAGCATCCAAGTATTTGCAAACTTGATTTATGCTCGCACATGAATAAGAAAGCAAATAAGGATCATATCTTGTGAATAGGATTTGATATATTTTTCACGAATGAGGACCTCTTATTTTTCAGGAAATTGAATCATAAAGACTACTTAGTATTTGATAGGATTTTAAATTCGAAAAATTTATATGTAACGCCATATTGTCTAAGTTTTGATTATTTAAATTAAGACTTCCACTGAATTTTATTTTTATTTTGAGTTATGTACTCTTTCTTTATTTATCTTAAATATTTAAGATTCAAGGTATATACTTCTTTATTTTATTGAATAAATAAAGATTGAAATATTTCTTTTGTCTCCCTTGTAATAGTCTTATTAAATTAAAGTTAAATTGTTGGGGTTGTGTGCTCATTATGAATTAATAAGACTTGAGATAATTGAAATAGAATGTGGTGCAAGTTGTGTACTTGTAAAAGTAATACCAACCTAGGCCCGCCTTGTGGTTAAGTCCAATTGAAAGTTTCGGGGGCTAGAGTGTTACACCCACCTTGGGTTCAGAGTAACAGTGACTAAATCCTCTATTGTGTCAGTACGTAGTTAAGATCTTTATTAATGTTTCTTTAGTGGTAAATCACATAATTAATTGTATTAAATCAGGCATCACTACAAAAAAAAAAACCATTTTCAACGACTTATTTTTAACAGCATGAATTAACAAAGCTGTCAATACATACCTATAACGGCATATATCAAACACATTTCCTTAAAAATCACATTAAATTCTTAATTTTATGGTATATAACATTTTATGGCGTGTACTATAATTCATTAAATAATGTGTTGCTTACACAAAACGAAGCTTGTCGGCTAAGCCGTTGTTAATAAAAAAAAATTGCAAGCCTATAGTAGCATATATTAGAGCATGTTAAGACATATATACTATAATTTATATACTTACAATGGCTTGTTGGCAAAGCCGTTATTGATAATATATCACGGCATGTTAAGACATGCTATAATTTGTCACTTTCAATTGCTCATCAGCTAAGCCATTATTGTATTTTTATTAATATTTTTATAAAAAAATAATTTTAAAAATTAATATGTTATACATACACGATTATAATATAGTTAATAAACAGATTGAGTTTGAGTTTGTAAATTTAATTCACTTAATAAATAGGTCGAGTTTGAGTTTATAATATAGAGGTCATACTCGTTTATGACATAATAATACAAAATATATACATATATATATTCTCCTTAAAATCTAAAAAAAATCACAATATTCCCTTTTTCATTTTTGTTATTTTGAATAGCACATTGTGTACGTAATCGATGTAATGTTAGTGGATATTATCACCTAGACATGATCCATAATAAAGCAAGAGTGATGGAAATAATAGTTAGATGAGGTGGCTATATTTTTTTATGTTATTATATTTTGATATTCCGATACTATTCTACCTTTCAAACTTTCGATTGTCTATTAAAAAACTCCCACCACCACAGACAAACCAAACCAAACCCCAAATGAGTCAATTCCAGATGTCTCATATATTATATATAAATCGATTTGGTCTACATGATACCTTAAATTATTATCATGTGAACAAACTAAAGAAAAGTTTTTCATGAACACGAATTTAATTTGATGTGAAAGGGCTCCATATGTAGGGTCAACCCTCTTCTACTTCGTCAATAAAACTTTATGATTACAGAAACTTACAACGTCCATGACTGCTACCTTTTATGTTGATGGCAAGGGGTGTTTCATCATTTTCACTTGTGAAAATAGAGGGTGCCAGTTAATGTGCATGCCTTTATAATTCTTGACTTAATACAGTTAAGGAAATTTTATACTTAATTAAGACCCTTAACTTTTTAAGAAACAGATATTAAACCGTCATCTTTTATTATCTTCATGATATAAACTTTTAATCATTTGTTTACTGTTAAATTACACCTTTAACTAATAAAAATTAAATGATTGTGACATATATCGTTAAAAAAATACTAAGTAAAATAAAGTGGTGCAGGCCCTCTAAAACTAATTAATTGAAAGAATGAAGCTCAATAAATAAATAAAAGCTTAAGGAATTTAATGCACATATTTTATACAAGTTAAAAGGCTTAACATATCTAAAGTTTTTCAACAAAATATAAGACATCACTATTTACCTCAGGTTCCAAGTTGAATAATTCTTATTCATCTATGATTATATATCTAAAAAATTAGATATCTTGCCATGTTTTAAAAAAATTCTTGTTATTCAACTATATTATGTGGCCCTTTTAACAACCCCCCAAAAAAGCTTTTTTGACACTTTGTTAATGACATCCTTGTCACACACAAATGAATGAAAACATGTGCAAAGTTTATTCGACACAAAGGATGTACTATTTGGTAACTCTACTTTTTAAATATTTAATACTTATTTATTAAAATATTTTACAGTTGAACTTATTACATTAGACCTTATTTAAAAAATAAGGTCATATAATAATACACAAAATCTCTTATTTAAAAATAAAATGTTTGTTAAGCAAGTTTAACATACTTTTATTTATATCTTATTATAAAGATAATTTATGTCTTTTGTAAAAAAATTATTATTTTTGTGTAATAAAATTATTAATAATGTAAACTGTAACACCCCAACCCTCGTATTTTTAAGCAGTGTACATGGCCACCGTTCTCTTGACAGTAGACTTAACAAAACGGTGAGTCAGACCGGTGCTCCATTACAAGTGATACACACTTGTTCTTTTCTTTTCAATATCTCGTGCCTTTATATAAAATTCAAGAATAAAAAATTTTCAATAAAATCAAGGCAAATTAAAAGAGATAAAGAAATTCAAACTATTTTATTCATAATAGAAATTGAAAGTACTAAACTCTTCAAAAAGAACTAATAGTTACAGCGGAAGACTTCAAAATACTTTTCAATAGAAAAGAATAAAAAACTTTAGGGAACATGCCCTAAAAATTCTAAAAATGTAATACTGTAAACACTTTCTAAGAAACTATCTATATTCAACTGCTCCATGGATTTCATGTTCTTGAAAAATAAGAAAGGAAGGAGTGAGCACATAGCCCAGTGGATCCTTTTCGAACAACCATCTTTTATATTCAAACTCATAACATAATCATAATTCAAACAGTTGCAATCATTAGGCGTTTCAAACAACGATTTGTTTAAGTCGAGTCTCAGAACAAAAGGGCCTTTAATCCCTTGATGCTCTTAACTAAGAAAATAGGACCCACTTGGCATCAACCCATTAATGGCACGTGTCGGCAACAACTTGTTACACATGGTGACCTACCAGTGGTACATGACCCTTAAGTATTTAGGCCTGAAAACCATATGACCTAACTCATATGAAAAGAACATCCATAGTGTCGCCTTGACCACTATGATGGTACGTGGTTATTATCTTCATCGTCTTAAATTAATTCTCATATATGATCTCATAAAATAAACTTTAGAATATGAAATCAAACTAAAATTCAAAATATACATAGTCAATTCATGAAACACTCATAAAACATGCATCATACTTTAATTTAGAAGCCTAAGCATGAAACTAACATGACATAGATGATATGATTGCTCAAACATGAATCAAAACTGAAATACTTAAATAAACATTTTAAAATTCTAGCACTGAAATTAAAAATCTTTGAATTCAGTGAAAAAAACACAACAATGAGCATGCCATGAATTTAATAAGAACAGAAGGGTGTTCTTGAAATCATTTCCACCTTGTGACGCTTTCTTGCGAAATTTCAGCAGCAATTCCCCCCACGTACTAATGCTAATGAAAATTGCCTAACTTATTTCCCCAATTCGAGAAAAAAAAACTTCTCACACACAGAAGAAGGAAAATATAGGAAGAGGTGCCAAGAAGGCTTAGAGAAAACAAAAGGAAAATTCAACTCTTATTTTTGGAATGAATGAAATTGAGAACCTAGAGGGGTTTATATAGGTTTTCCAAGGGAGAAAATTAGAAATTTTTGTGTTCTTCTTTGAATAAAACACCCCAATTTCGTACTTTCTAATTTTTGGAGCAAAATGAATATTTTTCGAATGTTTTCAAATTTTATAAATATTTTTAGAATTTAGAAACTATTTTTTGAAATTTTTAAAATTTTTTCATATTTTTCGTTATTTTTTCGATAATTTTCGTATTTTAAATTTTGAATTTAATCTAAGCCATTGGATCGATCTTGGATCAATCAACAGAAATCAAAATCTTCGAATCTGGACCGTTGGATTTTTCTCGAGTGCATCAACAATCGCAATCAATCCAAAATGACTTTGATTTGGACCGTCTGATGATTCTCGAGCGCAGCACTATTCGCGATCTAATCAACACGGCTTTGATTTGAATCGTCCAATGATCCTCGAACGCAGCACTGTTCACGATCTCTCAACGCAGCTTCAATCTCGACCGTCAGATGATCCTCAATCACGGTGTACGGATCTGATTTCACAATCAACGAACTCACTTCTGGACACACGATCATCCTCGAGTTACGTACGCGGATCTCTGACCATTGGATTTTGATGATCCGGTGCACCCGGGCGTTTGTTTTGGTTTTAATCCCATTTGTTGGATTTTGGCATATCGTTTTTGGACCATAAGATGCATTTTAAGTTTATTTTTTTATTTTTTAGCCAAATTTCTTGCTTTCTTTTCAGATTTTTGTCAAATCTTGATCCCGATTAACTTTCCTGTTTTTATAAAAAATTGCACATATCCTTGTATTTTTTGCTATGATATATAATATACATTATATTCATATATTTTCTTCCAAAAATCTACTAAATTGATTTTTATTCATCATTTGGGTAAACTATGACTTGCCAAAATTTTCATTCGCCAATTCCGTATAATTTTCTAACTAAAAATTCAAATTTCATATAAACTTTTCGAGATGTTACATAAACGTACAAAATTAATTATATTTTATGTTATTACTAATTAAAACTAACATTTTAAACTTATTTTAATAAGAGGACATATGTTCATGTATAATAAAAATAATTACGACAAAAATAACCAATATTGACTAGATAATTTTATAATATAAAGAAATATTAATGCCAAACAATATTTTGTTAGAGTCAGTTTTTTTAACTTGTAAAATATAACAAAATAAAAAAATTGGCAAAGTGCAAATATTTTAATTTTTAGTAATAATGTCGTACAATAATTAAAAAATTGAATTATACGTTAAGTTACTAACGTGCAAAAAGAAAGTTAAAAATAAATTGTGAATGCACAGAAGGACTCTCAAATAAAAATAAATAAATAAATGAAATCAAGAGAACGGAGGTAGAGAATGAAGAAAGACGGGAGAGATGACGGCACAGAGAGAAATCTAGAGAGAGAGAGAGGAGAGACTTTTCCGTGAAGGCGATGACTATGTGAAGAAAAGGCGAGGGCTGAGAGACATATCTAGAGAGACAATAAAACAGAGAGAGAGAGAGAGAGATGATTCTATAAAGAGGAAGAAGAAGACGACTTGTGAGGAACTATGGTGCACGATGGGTTATTTTAGGTATTTTGTAAAATATTATCCCATTTGCAAACGTCGGAGACCACCTTTCCCAAAAGTGGTTGACTGCCTATTTATAAAAAGTAAAAAAGAATTACTTTTTGTTTAGAGATATTGCTTCAATTTTTTTTTAAAAAAAATAAAAACATATAAAATATTATTAAACACTCTTTCTTTTTAACAAGACTTATTAAAATAAGAAGTCATTAAAAAGAAAAAAAAACCAAACACTATCTAGATCAAAGAGATTAAGGGATCCTTTAATTAGCTATCATAGTTGTGCCAGCTTTGTGATGTGATGATATGTTTATTGCTCTAATTTTTTTATTTTCAGCTTCATTTTTTATTTTCATGAGACCAATTTTCTATAACATGCTCGCATATCCACCTCTTATACTCGCAATTTTTGCCTCCACCAAACCTTAAGACCCATGACACAAAGTAATTTTTGTGTTTATGATCTTAGAGGAACTACAAGAGTGATATAGTCCCGACATCAACCCGACACATCGTATGCTAATTTGGACAAAACTAACTTTTTGTTAGCTAAACAAATAATGTCGTTGTAAATAAATTATTAAAGGATCAATATGAACAATTAAAAGTTAATTAACTTGGTGGGTGTCGAAACTAATAAAAATAAATCCTACTCTTTTCAAAACTAATTTTGCATACAATGATGAGTAGGATTGAACTCAAAGAGATTGATAAAGCTATTTATCTCTATTAGTCAAATGAAATAAAATATTAGAGGGAGATTTAGACAATGAGTTGAAATAAAAAAAAACAAATAAATAAACTAAATATAATTTTGAAGAAGTCTATGTGTAATATCCCAACCACCGAGACTTTCAATTTGAACTTACCCATAGGGGAGATTGGGCCAGTGTTACTTTACAAGTACATAATTTGACTTTCTATTTCAATTCTTTCATGCCTGAATGGTATTTAATAGTACATAACTCAAATTCAAGAATTTAATAAGATAATAATATAAGAAATAAAAGAAATTCATAAACTTTATTAATTTAATAAAGTTGAGTATACAGCTAAATCTTAAAGAGAGACTGTTACAGTAGAAAAAAAAACTTGGGCAACATACTCTTACATAGAAATTAGAAACTTTCTAAATTAAAAAAAAAACCGTAACTAATATTCATGGTCTTCATGCAAGTCAATTTCCTGAAAAATATAAGGAAAAGGTGAACAAATAGCCTAGTGGATCTTTTTTAAACCACCAAATTACTAATTTAGATTAATAACATATTCAAATTCAAGCACTTGCAAATTATTAGGCATTTTGAACAATATTTTGTTTACAATTGTAATTTGATTGAAAGGGTTTCAAAGCCCTTGATGTTCTTTATCAAAATTCCTCCTTCGAGTGAAAAAATATTTCTTATGCCAAGTTTCATTGGACTTAGGGCCTAACCCATATTCTAAGTATTTTGGGACATCACACATGTGAACTAATCACATGTAAAGACACCTACAATGACCCTCATGTTTATTGTGATAGTACGTAGTTCTTAATCTCAATACCTTTTAGTAATTTTCATAATCATGAATCATAAATAAATAAAACTCATGAAAGAAAAATAAAAATAAACATGTTGAACTCATAAACATTCAAAACATGAAAGCAAACACTTAGTATGCATCATGCTTTAAACCTAAACATGCATAACCTAAGTATGACATGGTTTTATGATCAACTATCATGACATTCATGCAAATCTGAATTTTAAACCATGTTATTCATTCATAAATATGCATACTAAACTAAAATTAAATATGTATGAACATAGTATTAAACCAAACATGTAAAATAGGGGTTTGAAAAGTCACTTTTACCTCAATAGTAGATTCTCCTAAATCCTTGCAGTATTATTTCAATTTGTTTCGAGTCTTCAACAATCAGTCTTCGTCATCTATGATTTAATAATCGTTAATGAATAGTATTATATATATGAACAATATCATATCTATGAACAATACGTATTTGTGAACAGTGAATGTGAACAATACTAAATAGTAATAGTGAACACTACCTCGTGAACAGTGTCGTACTTGTGAATAGTAAATAATGTATACGTGAACAATGATATGTACTGAAATGAATAATGACATCTCCAATCTTAAATAGAGACTTAGACAGAGTTATTATGCATGTTTTAATTTGTAGAGCCCTCTAGTTGCTCCAAAAGAAGTATCTAGAAGTAGATATTCACTACTGCTATGCAAAACTAGGGTTTTCCCCTTCCTACTATTATATTTACTGTCTTGAACAGCCAAAGAACAAAAGAAAAAAAGAGAATAAGCAAAAAAATTATTTCTTTCTTGCTGGAATGAATTTTCAGAATGAATGAGGGGGTTTATATAAATTTTTTGGCACAAAATGATGAAAATGAACAGTAGTAAATAGTGCGTTATTATAGCTACAGTGCCCGCCAAAAGTTCTTTTGTCTGCCGACAAAATAGTATACTCTACAATAACATATTTTGGAATAGTAAAAAAAAAAAATTTTACTCGAATTTTGGGTATTACACTATGTCAAAAAATATCTAGTCCAAGATATAATCTCAATATTGATTCATCGAATTGATCATTGATACAAAGATGACTCATTCATTCTTCAATAAATTGGTTATAATCATTAACAAGCTCTAGCAACCTGATCTCTCTTTCTTAATTAAACAAAATAAGCTCTTTGATTCAACAAACAACCCTAAACAAATTCTTAAAGTTTAATTTATTGATTGCATTAAGAACTGTAGAGATCACCAATTCTACTCAAAAAACACACAAACTCAATTTATTTAGGCCAGATCATGCATCCACATAACATGGGTCAAATCCTGTGAAATGAATTATGTTATTTTGCCACTAATTATTGAAGCAACACTGAACAATTACGGATCCAACGCTTTAATTGGTTGTACATTGTTTTAATGAAAGAACAATAGGCCTTATTGTAACAATCACACAAAACAATTAGCTATAGAAGATACACAAATACCAAAAAAGAAGAGGGGAAAAAAATAGCAATTAGATCTCACAATTCACAATGGATCATTTGGCTAGAATGAAGAAAGTTAGCTACACATAATATGAAAATAACCCAGAAAATATTATAGATACCTCTTCAAACTCTCCAAAAAAAAAAGCAATTAAAACAAATAATGCCCTTAAAGGAGTCCCCCTATCTCCTTTTACATTAAGAGCTTTTCTTCTCCACTTCTAAGGAATTGTTCAAAAAAGTTTTTGCAAAAAAGAAAAGATAATTAAAAATGAGAAAGAACCCATGGGAGGTGTCTCGCGTGAGTCGTTTCCTTATAAAAGTATTATTTCTTAATTTAGTATTATCTAAAAACAAAGAGGACAACATCTTGGGGTGGAATTTTGTCAAATAGTGGAGCATTGATGTCTCTTTCTTTAGTAGAAATACTTTATGCAACATCTTGTAGTAGAATTTTGTCAATTGGTGGATCATTAATGCCTCTTTCTTTAATAAAAAAAAAATTATGGGCTATGTAGATTGGTTAAGGTGTGGTCACGCCTTATGTAAAGACTTTTTCTGATTTTCTTGCACAAAATTTTGCTTCACATATCAGTTTTGGACGTGGTCACGCCTCATTCATTGTGATATTTGGTGCAAATTTCTATTTTGTTTCTACAAAATATAAAATGTGTCATTATGACTATAAAACTCAAATATTAAACAACAAAAATATAAGGGGTATATTATTTTTACCTCTTGTCAAAACTTAATGTCCTTTGCTCCTAAGATCATGAGCTTTATGTATTATTTTTCCTAAAATGAATTATAAATTTGAAATTTAAGATTTTGAGTAATGCTCATGGACACTAAGTGCTAATACTATTCTTAAAACCTTTTTTTTTAATATTTTAATGATATGCATGTACTTAGAAATAAACACAACACACAAATATTTTCAAAACACCTAAAAAGGTTGAAAGCAGTTATTGAAATTAGCATAGACGTCTACTATGCCAAAAATACTTTATAAAGATAATTTTTATTGAATATAAAATGAATTTTCCTAGCATCTCAATATAGATTTCTCATTTAGGTATGAAATTAGTGATTGATAACATTTTTTTCAATAATTTTTTATTTTTTATTTTTGTGTTCTTTTTGCTTTATTTATTTATTTATCTTTAACCTTCATATGGGGTAGTTGGCGTTACAGCTAGCATCAAGAGATGTTACCTAAACTTTTGCTCATAACAAAACAGAATTAATTAGTGGTAGTAGATTGATAAGTGAGGGACTATGTAGGTGATAGATTTTGTTTTCTCCTATGTTTTTGATAAGAGCTTATACAATAAAAGTATTCTCCATTGACAACCTAATGTTGATATCTTGACAAAAGAAATTATTGCTAACTAGTCCTTTTTTTGAAAGTATTTCACGTCCAATGGATGGTGATTTGACATTCAAGTGTCGTCTAATAGCTTTGCGTGCACCCTCTAAAAAAAAATTAGAAGATAACAACAAATACAGTGTTAGATTTTTTTTAGTTTTTTTTTTTTTTTAAAATTGAAGTACAAAAATATTCTTTAGAAAAGTAAATTGAAAAGTTCGACTTATTTAATGCCAAGATTTAAGAATTCTTTTAAATTTATTAAATTTTTTTATTCAAAATTTTAAGATTAATCGAGGTTCGAATTGATTGATGGCTCTAAATTATAATTAGGTGTTAGATTTTGCAATAGCAATAAAAAATAAAATTATTTAATATTAATTAATATAAAACTCCTCAACTATAATAAACAAGGCTTCACAAATCATAACTGCAGTTTGGGTTGCGTTACAATATCCCAATCAATGAAGCATTATTTTCAAAATGCACCATATTTAAAGAATTTGATTTATTTTCTAAAAACTTTGAGCGTAACCTTTTCTAGAAAGTCAAATTACAGGAATTAGAAAAATGGCATTAAAAAATGTGATCGATAGTTTACATATAATTGTTAATAGAATGAGTACAATCAAGTTACTAGTTAGGTATGCCTTCCGGAAAACATGTTCCTGTGTCTTGTCCTGTGTCGGCCATTAGTGTATTAAGTGTTGCTTTGATCAGGACAGGTGTACCTAGAAAGCGATGGAACTCATTGGAATCCACTAGTCTCTTTCAAAGATCTACACATCCATTTCAAACATAATTACACACTAAGATCTTGTAAGACCCACTTAATTTAGTGCACCTAGCTCTCTTCGAGAACCGAAGAATTCGGAACTGGAATGGGGTTAAGTTTATCCAACATTGGAAGAGCGAAATTCTCACCATCCAAATCAATTTTCTTTTCTCCTCGTTAACGTTGTGGACGAGACTGTTTTAGAGGCAGGAATACAAAAAAAGCTTGGAGGTCTTCCAACTCTAAGTTAGGGCTGTTATACTATTTAAATGTAAAAATCATCATATAAATTAGATATTCATATTATATTATCAAGAGCACAAAAATGTGAAAACGTACAAAGATTTATGATAATACTAATAAGTCACAACCATAACAGCTAGTTTTTTAAATTAACATGTAATCCTAAAATATCTTTCTGATAATGAAATATAAAACATAATGAAAATCTTCTACGTATAATTTTTGTATGCTCACCTAGGTGGGCAATTTTCGAGTCTCCTCCGTAAGCTTTGTATGTAGAGTGTGTGTATTTGACCAAAAAAATAATAATAATAATAATCACATATATACATATAGGCTAACTAAATATCAATTTTAATTATTAATTTTTATATTTTGACCCAACATAAAAAAATAAAAAAATAACAATCTTGGTCGCTACACTTAAATGCTTATACTTAAAAATACATTTTGATTCACAATATTTAAATTTAATTTGATCACATTAAATAGAATAAACTTTTTATAATAATATTTAAATACATAATTATTTTACATATAGGCTCACATTTTCGGTTAATACCAAGAAGTGCCTCATCCCTCAACCAAAATTTATAGCTGCTCGGCCAGAAGACTTTGGGTCGCACTCACTTTTGAACTCTCAAGTTCATCTCTTTTTTTTTATATAAACTAATAATAAGAGGCCACTTGCCCACTTATTTGTCGTCCAATTGAGAGAAAATGAATGGTTTAGATCCTTAATTATGTCACGTACACATCGTGGGATAAGGAGTAGCATTAGAAGAAAAAAGAGGCATTTCCTTATAAAAAAGCTATTATGATATGCAAGGGTGAAATCCCTTAAACCAAATTAAAAAGCATGAAAAAAATAGTAATCAAGAGAGAAAATTCAAATAAACACTCCACTCTTCAACAGGAGGAAACCAAGACCCACCACCACTCTTGTATATATTTTATTGTCGTAGTCCACATTCACAAGCCTAATATAGAGGCAATTAATCCAATAAATAACTACGTAATACTGTTTGAGATGCTAATTAACTGAACACCCACTACCACGAAGACCTTTTTATTTTGCAAGTGGCATATATAGAAAGATAGATATCTTCTTCACCATCTAAGCTTCTCCGGGAAATACTGCATTTTATAATAGGAAGAGATCAACATTCATGGTCACTATCAAACCAAAATTCAACTTGTTTAATTAATTGGCTTCGGAAGAAAGTGAAATAAAGCAAAACGCACCTTGTGGATAAGGGAGAGGTAGTAGGGTTTAACTTTTTCCTGGTTGATCCGAACTTTACTTTTGCTGTAGAGGTCATATTTACTGCTCCAAAACGAATGCTTTTCAAGTCAAAGTGGACTCATGAAAAATGCAAAATTATTGAAACTGACGTTTCTATTTATGTCAAACCCAGATTAATTGTATTGAAATTATATATATCGAAGGTGATGTTTCTATTCAATCTATTAAAGCAAATTTTGGCCGCCTCCACATGTTACAAGATATTTATTTCTTTGTCTTACTCTAGTTCGTTCACCTTGAGCTTAATTTCAGCAAAGCTTGTAGACATTTGCATAGAGCATGCCATAAAAGCAATTCCAAGGAATTATATTATTGGTCCTAGAGAAAATGTCTCTTGTTGGTGTAGGTGTCTTAGATTGAAAATTATTACCTTCAGTCCTAAATTTTTACTGTCCAAGGCACAATGATAAATGAAGACCTTAAAAAAAGAAAACTTATAATTTTTTAAGTTATCAATAAGAAAAAAAATGAAGTTAATGCCTATTTTTTTTTTAATTAAAAAGATTTTTAATAATTTTTTTTATATATTTACGGCCCCAAAAATAAGAGGCCCAGGTGGCCCCTACTCGGGCCGACCCTACCTGCATAAATATTTAATCTTTTCAAAGTAGAGAGGCTTTACTTGAACACGTTTAGCCACTTGAGCATCTCCTTGTCTTCCTCATTCATGAGATACTCATAAGCTCCTGATCGATGCATGGCTTCACAGTACGTACAAACAAGTAGCAGAAAGAGTTCAAATATCATTCCAGGAAGATTTGCAACAACTCTACCAAACAGATAAACGTACTAGAAATTAAAACTAACCATAGAATGAATGGAATCTGATGATAAAGAGAGCAGCTGGTGGCAATGTTGTCTTGCTTCCCTTTGCTACCTGTGCAAATTAAATGAACAAAGAGTTAAATACTCTGCATTTTAACTCCATTGCAGCTTAATGACGTGAATTATTTCTTACCAAGTACATGTACTCATCATGGCCCCATGACATGGTCACATTATCGAGTCCGCAATTCTCTGAGTAGACGCCAAGCTTTGTGTTGAATGCAGGATTATGAAAGTCCGGGTTGTCCTTGAAATACTGCCAAACAACAAATTGTATGACTATATATATATATTATTTTATTTTATTTGTTTCAAGTAGAAAGCTTGGCGTTAGCTTAGTGTCCATTGTTGGGCCGGCCCTTAACTTTAGCTCAATTTGTGAGTTCAAACTCTAAATCTTTGAGACTTGTCATTAGAATTTTTATGTTAGTTATAATCCACGGACAGAATCTATAAATATCCATGGATCCATATATCTCCATCAGAATAGAATTATTAGTTAATTAAAAAAGAAAGAATTGTTCGGTATCTTTCAGTATAGCTTTACATCCCAAAACGCTTTATAAGGATTGAAAGGTTTGGTGTTATGGGGCGGGCCTCTACCCCGTAACTCTATAGTTTTTGGGCTCCCTTGTCATTTGACACAATCTGTTACTGCCACACAAAAGAACAACGCATGCATATTGTGGACGTTTAAGCCGCCAAATTAATTACCTGGTGGTGAACAATAGACTTGTCAAAAGCACATCCAAGAGGAAATGTATCACCTGCAAGAATTCCATATTTTTTCATTATCAATCTCTGATCTTTAAAACAAATACCAACATGCTTTAAAATTCAAAACATGGAAATTTAGACATACCTACAACACACCACTGAGGCTCTCCGCCAAATGCTGGATGCAATAGAACTTTCCCAAGATCTGCAAGTATCACACAAAATGAGAGACGGTGTTAGGGAGGATTAAGAACAATTTGCAAAGATCCGTTACATGTTAACTAATTGATGATGTTGCCTAAATTCGTTTCAAGCTTTATTATAGAAGAAGAACGTCAGGAACTGGTAAAGGTAAGTTACCATGAACGAGTGCAGTGAGATGTAACCAATCTTCATCAGGGTAGTCCCTTCGGATTGCTTCGGCTGTCTGAAGAAGATGCTCGACCTGAGGTTCGTCGAGATCAGGATCACTTTCGTCAACATATTCATTGAGGAGTTCACAGCATTCCCAAATGCTCATCTCTGCCTTTTCCAGCTTCACATATTCTTCTTTCTTCTTCTTTGCCTGCATTACAGAGCATTGCCAACGAACTTACCTTCTGGGCACTTTTGATGTAGACAGCAATTGAGAAACATCATTGCACAATCATTAAATCATATCTGGATTTCTCGAATTGCATGACATCAAGTGATGATTGGATGGTTTTCAAGAACTGCGATCTTCATCACTAGTATTTACAAATTGTGTTACACCAAGTGATGATTGGATGTATTTACAAAATGGCCCTCGGGACGAGAACTTTGGCACCAGCACCAAGATGGTGCTGGTGTATTGCTTTTTTTTAAAAAAAAATTTAGATTTTTTTAT
The DNA here is from genome assembly GCA_030144865.1 of Tinospora cordifolia. Taxonomy (NCBI): domain Eukaryota; kingdom Viridiplantae; phylum Streptophyta; class Magnoliopsida; order Ranunculales; family Menispermaceae; genus Tinospora; species Tinospora cordifolia. Next base: position 297 of record JAJIYU010007156.1, on the reverse strand, counting down.
TTTTGAAATAAATTCTTTTATTTTGATTTTAGTTATAAGTTTTGATTAAAAATTTGTTATTAAAATTATATTTTTTAAGTTAAAACTTTAATTATTTTAAAATTTTTAGGTATGTTATTTATTTTATATTATTTAATTATACTATTTTAGACTTATTTTTATTCTTTATTTTTTAAAATTAATATGTTTTAATGTATTTAATTATTTTTGTCTAAGTTTGATATTTTTTATATTTGTATATGTTTAAAATTTTAACACTATAAAATTGATATTAGATATGAAATTGAAAGTTGTAGT